>SWBF01000072.1:0-140171 GCA_023848595.1 Aureobasidium sp. EXF-10727
GGCATCCCGTCCGCTCTGCCATACATAAGCAGTTGAACGGCAGATTAGTACTACGGTGGGTGACCACGTGGGAATCCCTGCTGCTGTATGTTTTGTTCTTGACATATCTTTTATTCTGAAAGGCGTCCATGGTCTCTTAAACCCTAGACCACTCTCAAAAATCACCGCCGCTTTGTACGAGATGTTTCAGTAGAGAGAATGTGTTCACGAGACTGCGTCGGCACTACGACTTTGCTACGTCCCGGGATAAAGTTGACCAGGCACTATTAGGTAAATTCAGAGGTTCTATCATTGATCATGTGTCCTACCGTTGTTGGAGGCCTCCGATGAAACACACGCTTGCAGATATTGCTGTCAATGTGGATTTCCATCGCCACTGAAAGGCTTCAATCCTGAGGTGGTTGGAAGAGACGATGACCAGCATGACGAGGTCTGTCGGCTCCTTCGAGCAGCCATGCTTCATTGAAGACAGGGCAGACGCAAGTCTTCCAGCGAGCACCACAGACATAGCAGAACTGTGCGCCACAGACACATCTGCAGAACGAATTAGCCTCATCATATAAGAATCGAGATCCGGGAAACCCTTACGTTATGTGATTGCATCCAATCGTCAGGGCGACCACACGGTGGCATCTTGTATTGTAGCAACGCTGCCAGCCCTCGTTTTCCGCCAGCTCGAGCAGGCTTTGCGTGTCCTCGTCTTTGGGACAGTCGCCACGGTGAGCTGCTTCCTTGCAAATCGTGCAAGTTCTTTTGCCGCAATCATGGCAAGTCGCGACTTCATCCATGGCATCTGGAACAAAACTCCCACAGTTGGTGCCACAGCAATAGGTTCTCTTTGCGGGCTCGGTGTCGTACTCGATCTTCTTCCCGGCATATCTCGCCACGAGCTTGTCGTCGAGCAGCATCCTCACATTATCAAACACAATCTCGCGATCACAGCATTTGGGCGGATACAACGATTCATCACCGATAGTGTACTCGAAAAAGTTTGCCAGACACTCGAAACAGTAAAAGTGGTGATCGCAAGGGGCCTTGAAGCTTTGGTGTCTGGTAATCAGTGATTCACAGCCCGTGCAAGTCAGCAGTGCGGCAAGAGCTTCGTGGCGAGTCACCGATAGACCAAGAGCGATTTCGCGGTCTCGGTCGGGTTCTAGTTGGCAGTCGACGGCGTATCTGTGGTCGGCGATGAGGGTTTCTGCTATATCCAGTTCTTGGAGTTGGAGGTTGAGAGCAAGGTGGGTGTCCTCATTGTAGGTTTCAACTGCTTCGACGTCTTCGCGTTGAAGACGGATGGCGAGTTTGGCTAGGTTTGAATTTTTCGGCTCAAAGAGAAAGGCCATCTTGAGGAGTGATTCGGAAGAGAAGTGTATGAGTGATCCACTGCGATAGGGGGGAACAGCCAGCCAGGAGAATAAATACCATGTCATTCAAGAATGACACCTCTCACTGCAAGAGTAAAGACATGGCCCCATTCATCGCTCGACTTGAGACTTTGCAACAAAGGCAATGTCTTGGACGTTTTCTGGAAATAGATAGGTACCTCGTCGAGTCTTGTCTGTAACATGCTCAGGACTAAGAGCAGAAAATTCATGTTATACTGAAGCAGAGAGAGATGTTTGAAAATACATGATAAAGAAACATGAGACCAGAGAAGAGATGCCTGGCAGACATTGCTCAAGCCCATAACGCACCTTTGAATCTTGCTATAACACATGTCGCACATTGTTACATGCAGACTTGTGTGCGACAGCTATTCCACGACCTCTCGAAATCATTTGCTGGTCTTCGAAGGAGTCTCGGTAGCTATCGCACGCAAGTCCTGCTATGCCAAAGCGTTGCTTTGTCCTCGTTCGATGTTTGCATGATGCAGCTCTGTGAGTCATGTCGAGTCCGAGCCTACGGATTTCAGTCTTCTCACGTCTTTGTGTTAAGCCTGATTCTTGGTCGAAGTTCTGAAGCGCGCGCGCCTCGACCTGCTAGGTTTCGGGCAGGAGGAAGCTCTCACTCATCCTCGTTGTAGTAACATCGATGGTTGTATAGACACCGTTGAACCACCGATGCGATGAACAACCACACTCCTTGCGCCCTGCGCGCATTCCGACATCTCCAACAAGGCCCGATCACGGTGCGAGTCGACGTCCAGCAAAGGTTGGAGTGTTGATCGCATCACGGTCCGAACGTGAGCTTTTTGGGCGGAAGACCGTTCTCTATCCCGATGACGCTCGCTGGCCTGGCCTCTGACCCCGCTATTATTGCTGCCCCACCAAGAGACCGAGCCTCGGGACATGACTACATAAACTAGAGCTGTTCCCTTCAATAAAACAAGAGGTTGATTTTGAATAAGAGCATACCAAGGAGATTTCGGTAATCATGTCGCAAACAATGAAGGCTGTCGTGTTCAAGGGACCTCACAAGGTTGAGATTGAGGACCGTATGTATTGAGTCTCCCCAGAAACATGTATATCAGAAGCTTACACGGACTACAAGGCCCTATCCCCAAGATCCAGGAAGATGGAGACATCATCGTCAAGGTCGAGTACACAGCACTCTGCGGCAGGTACGTGAGTGAACTCTGGATATATCTACACTCAGCTAACCATATTCTAGTGAGTTGCACGTCTTCCGTGGCCACCAGGCTTCAGACACTGGTTTCATCATGGGCCACGAATTCACAGGCAGAATCACCGAAGTCGGCAAGGGCGTGACTACACTCAAACAAGGCGACCTCGTCGTCTCCCCCTTCACCACTTCCTGCGGCGAGTGTTTCTACTGCAAGCACGGATTCTCGTCTCGTTGCGAAAAGTCACTGCTGTTTGGATGCCCCAAGCTTGATGGCGGTCAAGCAGAATACGTCCGCATCCCTACAGCTGAGGGAACAGTCATGAAGGCACCCGAGGGTCTCGAGAAGGAAGCCTTGGTCCTCATGGCAGACATTTTCCCCACCGGCATGTTCGCAGCCAAGAATGCATTCAAGGAGTTGAGCAAGGAAGAGGCTCAGGAAAGCACAGTCGTCCTGCTCGGTCTCGGGCCCGTAGGATTGTGTGCCTTGGTCAATGCTCTAGACTACAAGCCCAAGCACCTTCTTGCGGTCGACAGCGTGGACAGCAGATTGAAGCAAGCCAAGGATCTCGGAGCCGAAACCTGGAACTTCCAGACCGACAGAGAAGGCTTGGAGAAGAGGGTCAAGGAGCTCACCAATGGCAGGGGTGCAGATGTTGTCATTGAGGTTGTCGGTTTGTCACCTGCGCTCAAGCTCGGTTACGATCTTCTCAGACCTTGGGGCATCATTTCGAGTGTTGGTGTGCATAATGCCGAGGTAAGCATTGGCACACGACTATCACACCGAGTCAAGTTTTGGCTAATCACTGTACACAGATCCCCTGGACAGGCAACCAAGCATACAACAAGAACTTGCGTGTTCAGATGGGTCGTTGCCCTGTCCGCTCGATATTTGCGGAAGCGTTGGAGAAGCTCAAGCAAAAGCAGCATCTGCTCGGCTTCATGTTTGAGAAAGTCATGCCGCTGTCTCAGGCTTTGGAAGGCTACGATCTCTTTGACAAGATGAAGGTGCAGAAAGTCGTGTTTGAGCTTGGCCATTAAGCGGAAGAGCTCGCTCGATCCGAACAGATCAATTCTTGGACATGAATACCTGACAGCTTGGGCGTTTGGAAAGCAACTTGTATAACATATTTTGGTGTGTTGATTTCGAAATCAAATCAGTGTAGTAATCGATCAATTGTTGTTGATCGGATCAGGAAATAGCATATACTAGGATAAAAATCCGTATCATTTGAAGCAGCAAAGGAGACCCACAATCCGCAACACCATACAGCAAAATACAACAGTACTCCGAATTGACTCCTAGACCTGACACCATAACTCCTTGCGTTGTTCTCATAAGCTCAATGTATAGCAAAACTTCTTGTCGGCATTCATAAAGCGACGAAGCGTCATGATCAGTTGACGCTGCACAGCAGTTCTGCTTCGAGGATGTATTTGCCCTCCTTGTACTTTTCGGCGTTTTCGTAGGCCTTGTCGTACTTCCAGCCGACAGTCTCTTTGCATTGTCTGCAAGCAATGTCTCGCACGATGTGTCTGCCGGTGGTCATGTTGCGCTCGATTGACTCGCCAGCGACAATGTTGACGACGCTGTTGAACAGAAAAGCCTTGCCGTGCTGGCCTCGGAAGTTCTGCAAACGTAAGCTTGGTGGAAGCCAAAACGAGTTGCAATGAGTGGGACGTACTCTGCTCACTATATCATCGTGGTCGGCCAGATGGGTCTTGCAAGTCTTGCAGCCGTAGATACGCTTGCAGTTGAGGTAAACGTTGTATGCCAAGCCCATGTCGCTGTCGGCTGGGCGGCTGCGTGATCTGAACCGTATGTTGGGCGAAGTACGAAGGCTTCTCGGGGTGTCTAGATTTCAAGTGGGCCGGCGGCAGGTGGGAGGCACGAGACAGGGTGGCCGTGGACAGATAGATTCAGGAATAGACAGAGCACGTGTGATTACGAGACCAAGCTCTTCAAGTAGAGACGTAGACAGCCGTCACTCTGTGTGTTTGCAGAGCGAATGGTAGAGTCTACGATGCTTGGTGGGCGGAAGATTGTGGCCAGACCCTGGATGGCGAGAATCGGCGGTAGGCGGAGTTTAAAGCGTGACGGAGGGAGACGGGATAGCAGTGGTTGACGAGGGATACGACAGTGTCTTGACAGATGGCGTTGGCGCGAATCAGGCTGCGAAGACGCGGCGAGAGACGAGGTTATATTCAGCAGAGAAAATCAAGGTATTGAGGTCGCGAGAGGTCGTTTGCAACGCGGGGCAGCAGGAACGAGGCAGGAACGACCGAATCACGTGGAGCTTCCACGTCAGAGACGACCCTGCTAGATGAGGCAAGAGCAGGTGCACTTTGACAATGAAATCCAGGTGCGACCTGGCTAGGTTGTCTTGTCAAAGACAGCAGCAGCAGCAGCAGCGAGTGAGTGACGGGCAGAAGAGGTGCCTGCCCTGCATTTTGGGCGGGCTTATCGATTGGGACGGAGTTGGAGGCTCTCCCGACGGCTTTGGCGGCTCAGCCCTGCCCTGGCCGAGACACAGCCGTCTCCCGCCCGTTCGACGTAGCGACGCTGCTGACGCTTTCTCTTTGTTGTACATTTTCACTGTCTCACTGTCGCAACACCTGTCTTCAGGAAACCTCACTGGCCCTTTCACACCTGGAAGTCTTCACAACCCCCCTTCTCGGACAACGCTTTGCACCGTCATTCCCGGGCGCATCCAGCGTGACCGCCTACCCCTTCCAGCATGGCTTCGGAGACGATAAACTTTGGCCAGATATTCGCTGTCGCCGTCGTTGGCTTTCTCTTGTACCGCTGGTTCTCTGGACCCAGTCCGCCATCATCACAATCTTCTGGTCGCAATGGAGGACGTCAAGTCAACCCAGAACACGTCGAAGCGGTGGCCCAGATGTACCCGCAGTTGGACAGACGAGCAATCATCTGGGACTTGCACCGGAACGGAGGAAGCGTGCAGGCCACTGTCGAGAGACTGCTTGGTGGAAGAAGCCTAGAGACGGTACGTTCAAGCCGCCTTGGTTGTTTAGGGAAAGCAGCAACTGACAGCAAACACAGCCGCCACCATCGTTCCAGCCTCCGATACCCCGAGCTGCAGCCCCACCTACTGCCAGCAGACCTGTAGCTGAAGTCAAAGTCAACCCCGACCTTATCACGCGCTACAATCTCTCATCTCGCCTCGACGCCTCGGGAGATACACAGGAATCAGAAGCGACCGGCACCAAAGGATGGTCCCAGAACAAGACAGAAAGATCTGAAATCTTGAGACGAAGAAGGGAGGAGATGGTGCTTGCTGCGAGAAGGAAGATGCAGGAGAAGGACCAGACCAAGGCCGCATAGTACGAGTACGCATGACTATGGCCCATCCTGTACATATACCCACTCTTTTACCGACAAAGCAGAAGTTCCGGATGAGCAAGATTGAAAGACTTTGGACATGCAGCCAGCCAGTGTCCGCCAATGATACCTGCGATAGTCAGCAAGAGTCCTTGTCTTGTGGACAGATGCTCCCTTCGATCCCAGGTATGGAGCCTGTTCTTCAAGTGTGACGTCCAAGCGTGTCTCGTCGTTGATATCTGTGATCGCGTGAGTGAGGGAGTTGATAGCATGGATACTGATCGACACGAATATTTCCCGATAGCGTTAGCGCCGTTTCGGCCCGACGGTATGCGATGCTGGAGGTGAGACCAAGACCGACGCCGACGCTTGTAGACAACCACAGAGCTGGCGTAACAATTCTCGAGAAGCGCATTTCGATATCGAGTCGAGAGGCACCGTTCCACATCACAGGAATGAACAGAACAGGTACGTGGGTTCCGCCTGGTGCAAGAACGCACCGTGTTGTCAGGTCTGCGCATGCTTCGTGGACACTGCGCGTCAGACTCAACATGGCTACACAGTCGAAGCAGCAGACAAGCTGAAAGATGGCACCAGAGACTGACGACTCATTAGCAAGCGGACAACAAGCACTGCGCCCAATGGCAGGCAACGTATTCCAGACGCAACCAAGCGCAACGCGCAACGCACCGCTCACGGCGCAAAGAGGAGGACAGACGGCCAAGCTGGGAGGAGGAGGAGGAGCGCCAAGTTGGGCTTTTGGCATGCCCATGGGAGCAGGAGCTCCGGGCCTCAGTGCCTCTTCACGCACACCACTTGCCGGTTTTGCACAAGCTATAGGCGCGTCCGCCTCGCAAGCTCCGCTCGATCTCTCGTACGTCCACCACCACCTTCCATTGCGTCTATCTCACATCAGCCATCCATTACCCTGTCCCATCATTACATTGTATTATCATGTCTGCAAAAAGAGGTGGATCATCCAAGAGGGGCACGAGTCGCAAGAACAACGGGAATCGCAGATATATGAGTCTCGACCTGGAGAAGGATGCCGACTACAATGCTCGCATGCTGGGCATCGCCCATCGCATTCCCTCGGGCCTCTCTGAGAGCATCATGGCTGACCACGCACCCAACAGCGAGTTTCCATCGCTCGGCCCCCAGCCGCAACAGGCCAATGTCTCACAGGCTTGGAACACGACCGCCCTGCGCACCCCTCAACAAGCCCCCGCTCAGCGCGCAACTCCGTCGCAACAACAGCAGCCCGTTCAGCAGTCACAGCAGTCACAGCAGTCACAGCCGCAGCCACAGGCACAGCAACAGCAGCGCTCTGTGTCTGCCCAAACCCACGAGTCACAGCAGCACGATCCTTCAACCCTAGAGACGCAGTACGATGGCCAGTCACCAACCTCTGCCCGCGCCGGCAGCGAACAGCCCGCAGACGACTTCCCACCCCTTAGCAACCAGGCTCAGTTGAACGGACGTGTCAACGGCTACTCGCACGACGACGGCGCATTCGGCTCGGAAGGATCACGTCCCAGACCCGCCAACCCGCCGGGCATCGACCACCAGTTGGGCTTGATGCAACAACAGCCACCCATCGGCCAAGCCAGTACTCAACAACAGCCCTCACAACACTCGTCCAGCTTCGCGCCCCAGATGGTCGACGCTCCCATCACCAACCAAGCCGCCCCACAACAGTTGAAGCCCTACGACGACATGACCGAGGCTGAGAAGTGGGGTCTACCTGGTCTGCTGGCCAAGATTCGCAGCAACGACGCATCATCTGCCTTCACCATGGGCGTCGACATCAACTCGCTAGGCCTTGATTTGGACAGCCCAGAACCGCTGTTCGCTACCTTCTCGACCCCTTTTGCCGACAATCGATCACGCCCCGTCATCCCAGAGTTCACCCTGCCTGGTGGCTACACAGTGACCAACGTCCCAGCGCTAGCTTCGCGCATGAGTGCTTTCTCCGACGAGACACTCTTCTTCGTCTTCTACCAGAACCCCAGAGACGTCGTGCAGGAGCTCGCGGCCGGCGAGCTATACAGCCGCGACTGGCGTTGGCACAAGGAGCTGCAGCAGTGGATGATGAAGGACAGCCAGATGGCTGCTCCTCTCCGCGTCAGCGAGCGCAGTGAGCGTGGCGTCTACATCTTCTTCGACGCAAACAACTGGAGACGCGAGCGCAGAGAGTTTGTCCTCAACTACGACCATCTGGATCAGAGACACGGCGCCACCCAGCCCCAGGCTGCACTTTAGGAAAGTGTTCTGCAGACCGCCTCGACTTCGAATGTTCGCCCAGCCGCCTTCACTGCGCGCCCCACTTCCAACACCAACAACCTATCTTCTGTTGGTACTCCAGTGTCAACTCACGTCCGCCCTGCTGCGCATCCTATACCTCGTCCGTCTGGCGTTCCCAACAACGACGTTCAGTCTAGTCCTTCGTCTTTTGGACCAGACCCCTACGCCTCCTCATGGTCGACTCCCATGCGTTCAGCTACCTCTTCCTCAACTCGTCCTCCGCCTGGCTTGAGCATTCCCACGAACCCATCGACTGGCTTGAGCGTTTCTTCGAGTGTACCTTCTGGCTCTGACATTCCAGCCCGCGCACAAGCTCAGCCACGCTCTCGTCGCTACCAGCCCTACGTCTTCGGTCACCTCGCCTTCGATTACATTGCTGGTGAAATGAAGAGAGCGGACGAGATGAGAAAGAACGCCGATTCTCAGGGCAACAATGGCTCTACCCAGTGATGGAGCCACGTCGCCTTTTTCGTATTCATGGTCGAAGAATTTGCTTGCTCAACTGCATGGCTTTAACGTTTCCTTGATGTAATAGCTGGCCGTGACGGATTTAGCTCGGCGTTCACGGAGTAGTACACCTAGGAGGGCCAGATACGAACCAGTAGATAGATGATTGCTTTGGAAAAGAAGCTGGGCGAATTGCTACAGGCGCAAGTCCTTAGCGACTAGTACTGCTGATAAACTTCATTGTTCTCGTCAAGTTCAGTCTCCGTAGCTTCATTGTGCAGTTCATGTTTTCTCCTCTTTGGTGCCTTTCCTCTCCATGTGTCACTCTCACGATCCTCCCACAACAGTATATGGACGCTCTCAGAATAAAGATGGTGCCTACGATATACCACCTCTCCATATAATGTCATCCTATCAGCGTTTTGCGTTTTTATAGCTACACGTACGACATGCTTGGCACACAGGAGCTAGAAAGACTCACGATCACTTGCAAAATAAGCGAGCACACGTTGCATAGAAAACATTGACATTACATTTTCATTAATACTTTGTTTTACTCAAAAAGCAATTTTCAACACTAGTCATGAACACACCCAATTACTCCTTCTTGAAAGCACTCTCCTTGACAATCCAATCACCCAACGTCTGCAAACCAGGATGTTCCTTTCTAAGAGCAGCAATATCGACCTCGTAACCATCAGTCTGGAACCATCTAAACATGGAACCCAACTCCTTGCTCGCCCACAACAAGCCAGTACCCATAAAGGTAAAGGTATTGGGGGCTCCCTGTCCAATCGCCTTCTTCCACACTTGATCTGCTTCCTTCAAGGTAAGCTCGTCGCCAGCAAGACTAACAGCGCGATTGTTGTACTTGGCAGGATTGCGGAAAGCTTCGGCTGCAAAATGTCCAATGTCTCTGCAACTGACGAGTTGGAGTTTACGGTCTGGTTTCAGTGCAGAGCTCCACATGGCGCCAAACATTTTGCCCATCATGCCTGTGACCCAGTTTTCCATGAAGGCCACGGGACGCAGGATGGTATACGACATTGTGGAGTTTTTGGTGGTGTCCACCAAGTATCGCTCGATATTGTGCTTGCTGACAAAATGCGGGATTGTAGTCGGGTTATCGAGGGATTTCTCGCCACCGCGGTCAACAGACGTGTAGACGAAATGACTGACACCGCGTTTCAAAGCTTCGTCCACCAGTGCTTTGCCCTGTTGCTCTTCGGTATCCACGGTCTGGCCTTGGCCCATAAAGGTTTGCACGCTAAAGACTCCATGGATGGGTTTATGGATTGCTTCTGCGGCGGCAAAGACGGCGGGGACGTCGTTGAGGTCGCCGGCTACGAGTTTGATGGAGGGGGATTTGGTTTGGAGGGCTTGTGCTGAGGCGGACGAGGGGTTGCGGGTTACGGCGAGGATTGTGTAGTCTGTGGTGTGGGAGGGAGAGCTGATGAGGGCGTCGATGGTGGCGCCGCCTTGTTTGCCAGTCGCACCGGTGATGAGGAGGGCTTTGGACATGGTGTTTTGTCGTGTGTGGGTAGTTTGATCAAGATGGATGCTTTAGAATTGGTTTCTGGAGATGGATGCTTTGGATTTGTGATGATGGCGTTTTTCGCGATGGGATCTTACAGTCTTTTATAGCTATTCGAATACCGGGTTGTTATAACCTGAGGTAATAGTCCTACCTACATGGAGCTGAGCTCGCTCTCACGCAAGGAGCAACAAACCCTCCGAGGTACAAGCTTCACGCATCTGAGAGGTTCCGATTCGTCGGACGAACATTTCCAACGAAGTCCGCCCGAGGTCTTTCCATCAACGTCCTTTGCCAGAACCATCTTCTCAACGCTGTTGGTATTGTAATCCAAACAAGTGCTTTATAATCTTGCAAACGGCAATCAGTGAATCGATTTGTGTCGCGCTTGTGTTGGAGACCGACCAACTCGTGGTGACCATTTCAGCCATCTTGAATCTCAACCACGAAGATCTTCTGCCGGTCGACAAGTCAGATGACTGCCTCACGTGTGCTTGTTCAATCCTTTGCAACTCAACGGATTCTATACAAGAATGAGGAGGTCCTACAAAAGACAGCGCTGATCCAAAGCTGAAGCATGATCATACATTCTTCTGCGTACCAGGCATATTAGAGACCACAACCAAGGCTACCTCGTGCATTACCTGATTCAAGACTATCTCTCCAGCAATACCACACACACCCAAAACCCATCAATCACAGTCACCACCATGATCAGCATAAGAGACACCATCGCTCCATCAGACCACGCACGTTACGACAACTTCATGAACCAGCATGCCAATGGCAACACCATGTCTTCGTACAATTTGATCGGCGATACCGTCCAAATCCGCATCGTCAGATCCAAAACTCTCGAGTTACTCGCAGAAGACCAGTTTGTTGACAATGGCCTCGGCGCGCAATTCGTGGCCGAATACAAAGAAGCTGCGGATAAAATTATGAAAAAGAGAGCGAATGTTACGGAGAGGGGTATGCAAGGTACTCCAGAGCCGGAAGGTCAAGTTGCGGTTTAGCCAGGGTGTGATTTTGTCAGGGATCTCTCTGCAAGAAATGTCAACCCCTGGAACATCCTGGTTTACATACCCGAGTCTCTTCGCGATTTCTCGATGAGATTGAGAGAATTCGATGTTGGAATTGACAGGTGTGCATATTGGCGAGTCCTCACCAAGCGTACAGTATGGTTACAAGTAGCCAGTTCGTTATAAATTATTTTCAGGAAGCAAAACATGGTGTGTCTTCAAATAGACTGCTCCTTTCAGAGTGGCTCGTATGGAGTAGCATTTCTGTACATAGCGGTCATGCTAAAGAATGTATGCCTTTTGGTAATGCATCTTCTTCTCCTCCGAATCAGCACTTATAGTCATACGAGAGAACATTCCTGTGTTGGAGGATATGGTCTCGTGAAGCGAATGGTGCTTGTTTTGTGAAAGACGTCCACTTTTCCATCAAGCTTCAGGCTGAGCGGCATAGATCCTCACAGGATACAGGTCTTTGGGAAAGCCTCTTTGCAGTTCGGTAGCGACAATCTTCAAGCCGGCCTCCTTGAACAAGGCTCTGAACTTGTCGTCGGTCCGGGTAACACTCGAATCTGTCTCATCATAGACATCCTCACCAAATGGATTATTTGACAAGTTCTCTTTTAGCACGATCCAGCCTCCCGGCGACAGGTGCTTTTGCGCACGGGTGAAGAGAGCATTGACTTGTGCATCTGTGCATTGTCCTAGACACCACTGGATCCAAATGATATCGTAGGTGTGCTCGGGCTCCCAAGCCTCGAGTCCAACATTGTATATCGTACCAATCTTGCCTTGATCTCTCAGCTGCTTGAAGTCGTCACCCTCTGACACTTGCCTCGTGAACTTTTCCACGGGCTCGACGATGTCCACGACGGTTGCAACTTTTGAGAGCAGGCCTAAGGTGATGCGACCGATTCCAGCGCCGCAGTCGACAATGCGCGAGAGTGGGGTTGAGGTCGGGTGTGCTTTTGAGGCGCGGCGCAGTTTTGCAAGGAAGGTGGTAGACTGTTGGAGATCTATACGGGAGACTTGAGGGAAGCCGCCTAGCATGCCTGTTACCGAAGGGTCGCATGAGTTCCAGTATGTGAGGGCGGCCGACGTGTCGATCTGCGAGTCTGGAGCGGGTGCCGACATTGCTGCGGCGGTACGTGTGTGTATGGTTGTACTCGAGTATAGATGGTTACAAGCGGAGTTGAGACGGCAATGTCTCGGTATCGGGGTTCAGTAGGCGAGACGGTTTCCAGAAATCTAGCAGGCGCGAAGAAGCTGCGGGAGACGCGTCGATCAACACATCAACGTCACGCTTCTCGAGTCGAACGTCACCGGGGAAAGGTATACAGCAACACAGTCGACAATATTATCAACCATCACTTGCTAGCTATCAACGTCATCTGTGACTGAGCAGCTTCATCCTTCCTCCATCACTGTTCATTGTCAAGAGAACCAGGACACCTTCAAAGCTCTCCTAAACATGCTCATTCTTCTTCAACCCCCAGCCAGCAGCCAGAGCATCGATGAAAAAAGAGATGACAAGAAATGATTCCAAAAATTCCTTGACGATCGTGAGACCATCAAGAGCAGTCAGTTGATAGTTTTCAACTAGCAAAAACACGATCTCGGACGAATCCTCACTGATACTAAAAGCACATGTTAGTCCTTGTCTCTGACCAAGACGGTGGGATTAAAATACCGCGTCATGCCCGTGCACTGTAGGGAGTTAGTGTTGACAGACAGTATAGGTCGGATTTGGTGGTACGAACCTTGGATGGTTGGTGAAGAGGGCGTGGGAGAGCTCGAGTACTTATAGTAGCGCTGCGAGGCCCGTGCTTACGTAAGCGAGTTCCGTCAGGGTCATACCATGAGCCACTACTTCACTTCTTGATATTCACGCTCAACGAGAATCTGCACTCTCACTTGCTCTGCACTTGGATGGAATGACGCTTGCGTATGGCTTGATTCGTATGGAGAAAGATTTGGTATCATAGCAGTATTATGTGAGCGGTGCTATAGAATCCGAGAATTGGAATTCATGGACTGAGAAACGCACGCCCTCGTCACGCTAACATATCACACTCTTGCTACGACTTGATGTCCGAAGCATTCGTCAAGAGCAAACATTCTGCTCTTGTCGTATGTCTAATATGCAAATGAATCATACCCCTTGACACAGGTGTGAAGTAACGAGCAGGTTATCAGAATGGTTGTAATAGTCAGAGGGTGAAATGAATGTCATGGCGGGGCTTGGCATATCATTCACAATCACCTTGATCTCACAGGCCGTGACAAAGTTTCCAAGATGAAGTTGCACATTCTGGGACCAGCGTTTGGGCTGCCTTCAATCGATGCAGAATGCATTGCTGCCGTAGCATTGGTCGAGCGGTACACACAAGGCAGCAGCCAGGCATGGGCCCTAGTTGCCAGCCATGAAGCCGCGCCAGGCACTCGACTCCCTTTTCTTCAAGTCGGCGACGACACATACTCTGGCTTTGACAGGATAGCCCAGTACCTCATCGATGCATCTGGTAGCTCTGTCCCTGGTCTGGCCACCAACCTGACGGCGCAGCAGCAAGCGGATGCGACAGCGTGAGACTCGGCGCAAACTCCATCAGCCAGGCAGACATTGACCGTCATACAGACTTTCGACCTTTATCAAATCCGAAGGCCAACTCCTGCTCGACATCTCGCTGTACGTGTCCTTCGAAAACTACCGCAACCGTACTCGCTCCGCCTTCACAAAGATCCTCCCGTGGTACGCCAATTTTGTCATTCCTCCCCAGCGCCGCCATGAAGCTAGACAACGCACCCAGCACTTGGGAGTCTCTAGTATCGATGTTGACGATATACACGAGGACGTCATCGACAAGCCATCGAGCATGCAGTCCGAGCAGCAGAAGAAGCCTTTCGAGCACGAGACGGAGAAGCACGCCAGGAGACTGCTGGGTCGCAGAGACACAGTCCGCACCTTGCTGCAAACACCAGAGCACGCTGCTGCTTTCAAGCTGAACGCCTTGGCCGACAACTTCTTCGAGCCGCTGCAAGACCTCTTGAAGAACCACTCGAACCTCCTGGGCACCGACCAACCCGCCATCGTCGACTGCCTGGCCTTTGGCTATCTGAGCTTGATCTTTTACCCCAAGATGCCTCAGAACTGGCTCGCCTCTACTATGCGCCTCAAGTACCAGAAACTGGTCGTCTACCTTGGCTCTCTGAGAGACACTTTCCGCGTCGATGCCCACCCCGACGAGGCCTTGGATGCTGTTTCGCAATCAGAAAAGGGTGCAGCCGAGCTTCCATGGGTATCTCCGCAGACCTTCAGTCCGATCGCCGTCGTCAGCTACATTGGACAGAGCCTCTTCAGTCAGTTACCATTACCAAAGTCCACCTCTGGCTTAGAACATCTGCCCACCAAACGTCAACCTAGCCTTCTGCAGAGATATCTTCCCGCAGTACTTGGCCTGACCTCTACTTCGCTTGCTTTGTTGGCGTTCTGGGCATACAACAATCTCACATGGCCGCACGGAGAAGCAGTCCATTTCTTTGGTCGAAGGAGATTTGTTGACTATGGCGCTGCTGGCGCAACCCTCTCTGCTCTGGGAAGCCTCGGGTTGCAGATGCAACAACACCAACAGCAAAGTCAAGCTCCTGTACAGGTTGACGTTACTGTCGACGAGCAGGTCTCGCCGTAGAAAGCTTGTGCGACAGCCTTGGCAAGCTTTAGTACACTACACAAAGCGACCATATTCAACTTACGATATATATCGCTCTTCACTTTGTCGATCGCTTGCATCGCCCTTGATTCTTGATTCTTGATTCTTGATTCTTGATCGCTTATCCTAGTTGAACCATCTTGAAGTATGGCTGCCTGCTTAAACAGGCACATTGCTGAGTTCTTGTGCCTGGAACGGTCCCTAAAAAAGCCACAACCACCAAAAGATTAACGCTCATATTAAATGAAGAGTGGCGTCTCCATACGCACGTATCTTGTAAAGCATCTCAGTAAGGAAGGTAACTTCAACTCGTATCGCGACCTGCTCCATCCTTCTCAACGTCTATTTCTGCATTGTGATCTCCTTCCATTCTGTTGAAGACAAAACACTATCGCGTGCATAACGTCCACTCCCTTTTCACAACACCATGTCTTCCGCAGTCGACAATTTTTCCACAACACCTCCATCATCAATGACATCTCCAACAAGCACCATTGTCGTGACAGAAGTAGTCACTGCGCAACCAGCAACATCGACCGCCACAGCCACCTCGATAGTAGCAACAGAAACCGCCTCCGCAACAGATTCAATCCCAACAGTCGTGGTGACCGCAACCGTGACAGCATCGCCAACATCACAGCAGACGTCGTCTCCCACACTGCCGACAAAAGTTGACCCGCCCCTCGAAAACCATTTTCCTTCAGGCGCTGTAGCGGGATTCTTCATTGGGCTAGCAGTGGTTCTTGCGTTGATTGGAGTTGCGTTTTGGTTTTGGAGAAGGAGGAGACTGCGAAGGAGAGAGCAGAATCGTGCGCAAGAGGAAAGCGGTGCGCAGGGAGAAGGTGGTGCTGCGCAAGAGGGGAGTGGTGCGCAACAGATGTCGACGGTGTATGGTTGATTGCCCTGACGAATACCTACCGCGACACTTTCCGGACTATGACACGATGTCTTCAGGACATGCTCGTTAACCGTCCTCGCTGGTATTGTGCTTCTCATCTCTATCCTCAAGGGCATAGTCCTTCTGTTGATTCTGGCTTACACGATGTATGTTTGCATGGTTGCCTATCATACAAAGGATATATCAAACGACGACTACACGAGTCCGAGGACTCTCTGGTACATCTTGACCTCCTTCCCACATCTGTTGGACAAAAAGCAATATTGTGAGCTTGACAAATGCACAACAATCTTGAGACTAGAGTTCTGTCCATGGGAAGCTACCAAAACGGTGCCTCAGAGTTGTGTAGTTCATTGAGTAATGCGACACACTTTAGCACATGTAAAAAGAATTCATGGCAACCCCCTGAAGAATTCATGAATACTATCACGTTACACAAAGGAAGCACGTGCTCGCTAATCACCCTTAAGCGCCCGATATAAAGAGAGCTTTCTTCCTGCATATGATGAACCAAAAAGATCCCTGCTTTGCCGACGGACGTATGCATATGTACATATCACCGCCTCGAAAGCCTTTTCCATGCATCAGACTCAACAGAAAGAAATGTCAGGTAATCAGCAATGTCAGCAGCTTCTCTCGCAGCATACACGGCATGAAACCCAGACATGTCACATGCAGCAGAAATTGCTCTTCGAGGTCGTCTATGCAAGCACTTTTGAACCATGTCGACTTTTCTCCTTGGTGAATTTGTGGTTCGGGTTGAGGATATGTCGGTATCCATTGCCTAACGCGGTGGAAAAGGATGCTGGCTCTGGAAAGTTACAGTGTTTTCTTCCAGTACTTGATTCCTTCTGCAGCAAGCCTTTGTGCTACAGATCAGGAGGGGTAAGGAGAGAAGAGGATCAAGTATGTATCGTGATTACCCTCGTGCATGTTCCTCACCCATCTACCTTTCAACCCACTCTGTCCTCATACCACTCCAAAAAAGAGAGCAATTCAATTATCACTTTTTCAATCCACGACTCCTTACTCTACCACAACTTCTCTACAATCAAGTCAAACTACAATGGCCACACAACCAAATACACCCACACCAACACTATCAAACCTCGCCAGACAAACCACACATCACCCAAACACAGCAATCATCGGAGGAGCAATAGGCGGCACACTCTTCCTCCTCCTCATCCTCGCCGCAATCTTCATCCCCCTCCTCAAACAACGGAGATCTTGCCTCGATGTTGCCTTGAAACGACACTCCAAAGCCACTGCCACCACACCAAATATCCGCAAAGACTCGATGCAAGAAGAAAAGATTGTACGGCATGAAGATGCAGAGATGGGGGTTGTAAAGGGAGAAAGACAAGAGGGGAGTTATGGGCAGAGGGAGCAAGATAAGGAAGAAGAGGAAATGCTGGGGTTGCAGGAGATGTTGAGGATTGATTTTCCGCATCCGACGAGGTATGAATTGGATGCTGGGAGTTTCATCGAGGGTCGGGCGAATTGGGAGATTAAATTGTGAAGATGATTTCCTTACTTGGCTTCAATCTTCATTCTTTTTCGTTTTTTATTCTTTGAGGTTCATTGAGATGGAAGCTACACTCTGTTGGAGATACAAATGGTGTTTAAATGTGTCCAAGTTTGGATGTTGTGCTTGCTTGCTATATTCATTATTACTCAGATCTTCTCCTGCGCCCACGGGTCCTCTGCTGCTACTTGGCTCGCAATATCCTCTTGATGTGTTTTCTGAACATCTTCCTCTGTATCCTCCTTCTCCTTGTCAACATCTTTGAGGTCACTGCCTCTTGCAGCAGGTTGCGTCGCACGTTCCTTGCTCAATTCCGATACAGTCGTAACGGCAGGTCTGGACTCCTCCGCAGCCCAAATCTCAGTGGAAGGCGACATTGGTGATTTGGGGACGGCAGCGGAATTGCCGCTGTTCTCGGGCTTCTGCCAATTCTTGCGCTTTTCGGATGCCCAAGCGCCCCATGAGGAGAGGTAGGCACCGGCGCGGGAAGAGGCTGCTTGAACCGATGCTTGGGCTTGAGCCACTGGAGCGGCGAAAAAGGTCAGCGATGACGATACAGTAGCAAGAATGCAAACCAGAAATCCTTACCTTTTGGAGCACTCTTTTCCTCGGAAGCTGGTGGGTTGTTGGCAGCAGCAGCTTTGTGTTCTTCGGCGCGTCTACGCTGAGCTTCTCGCATGACTTCAATGTCGGCCCAGAGCGTGTTGATGGCGCCAGCGACACGCTCGCGGCCGGTCGATATATGCTTGCCCATGGCTTCTTTACTGCCTCTCCAACGCTCATCTAGATGCAGTTCAGAGACTTGTGCAGCGAGCCTACGTTGCACATCTTCAATGGTCAAGCCACCGGCACACGGGTGTCGCGGTTCAACGACATCGAAAAGATGCGAATCTGTCGTGCGCTCAAAGAGAGCAAAGTTCTCAGTCAGAGCCCACTGATTCATAAACTCGCTGCCAAACTCGACAGCAGGATCGCCCTCGACCTCTGAGAGGAGGGCTTTGGGATCTCCCTTGTGACTGGAGACGAAGCGACTGTATTTCGAGGCCGAGAGCAAGGAGAGCAGGTATTCCTCGAATTGTAGGCGGATGAACTCTTCGCTGCCTGCGTAACCCATGTCCTTGGGTCGGCTTGGGATATTCTCGTCCCATGTGTCGTGTACAGACTGCGTGAGGAAATCGATCCATCGCCTATCTGCCGTTGACAAAGCCAAAGCGTTACGCAAAGATGGCGAGTATATGTTGATGGTGTTATCATCGAGATTCACCAAGATATCTGCATAGCGATCCTTCTGTTGGAGAAGCAGTTGGTTTGTAGAGCCGACGACGTACGATTTTGTGTCTTGGTCAGCCAATGTGTCCAGCTGTTGTAATGGCGTGTATGGGCCGAAGAGACTGCCCTTTCCGAAGATTTGCAGGGGCACCCCCATGTAGGCCAGGAGCGAAGCTCGTTCGCTTGTCTTCAAGGAAGTAGGCTTCTCTACATGTGTAGCGTAAAAATCCATACGAGGATCTGCGCAGTCTCGAAGATGGCGCATGAGGGTTGGTATGAGAGAGATGAGGGAGAACTGGACAAGGCACATCTTCTCGCAGTTGGAGCCATAGAAGAGCATCTAGGGCCAATTAGCACTGCCACCTACTTGAAAAGTAGCAGAGATTACCTTTGGTTGCAACAGCAGACACTTGAAAAGCACTAGGGTCTGCCATTTGAACTGGTGAATCAGCTCGCGCATAGACAGGCCTGTTAGAGCATGTCAGCCGACAGAGTAGCAGGTACTGTCAAGCAACATGCTTACCAAAGTAGAGGTCTCTGTCATCTTCCTGGCTGCCAAAGCCTTTGTTTAGGCTCTCTTGAAATCGCTTGCAGGATGGTTAGCGATGGTGCACCCCAAGAAGAACAGGAGTCTCGCGAACCTCTAGAATTTCGACATCTGCAAAGTCTCTAGACGAGAGTCAGCCCCTGCATTTTGTATTTCTCTTTGTCCCAGACTCTTTCTAGGGAGGGGCGTACTTTTGTGCGAACCAAGCCTTGGTCACGACACTGAGCTTCTCCCGTATGGCGGTGAATGTTTGAGGGTTCTCGGTAATGACTACGACTGCCTTCTGAACGGTGCTGCGAGTGACATCGGCGGGCCTGTTGAGCAGCTCCCTCGAGTCGAGCTGACGGGTACAGCTTATGCCGAAGAGTGAGCGCTCGGGCGTGCTCTTAAGGACGAGGGTAAAGTACGAAAAGTCTTCCGTGGCACTGTGTCAAGACAACTGGTCAGCCCCATTGTTGGGTCAAGACGGCCGCAGCCAGAGAAGGTGGTTCGTTTACGCGTGGGCTCCGTCAGACAAGGCGAGGAAGGGCAGCAGCTGCCAGTCGTTGGCAATGGCGGGATCGTATCCTTGGTCTACTCCTACCCAGCGCTCTACTTCTGGGCCACTAGACTGACTGTGAGCTGATGTCTGCTTGGTCTGCTGGCTGCTGGGAAGCTCTACCGCTGATGGTGGAAGTCGACCACTGCTACTATCGGGCGATATGTGTCGGCCATGGTGCTATGCTATCGCCAAACAGTCATTTTGTGGCCCACAAATAACACTGCTATGCCAATGCCAATGCCACAGTCATGTGTCGGTCTAGGCCAGAACCACCACTGGTCACATTCTGTATGACATCTTCACGCGCTCCAACCTATTTGGCTTGGCAGACCACGAGGCTCTTATGGACATGGCATGTACCTGTACTGATCATCGGGATTTGCAATCGACATAATCTGTTTCTTATTATGCTGCATAATGCCTCTCTTTGTTGATCTGCCTGTTTCTATCTTGTGTCCCCAAAGCTCCGCAGCTATGCTTGCTCGTCTCTCGCACGCGGACACGGCGCTTCATGTGCACCCGGCCTGGCTCCTCAGTCACTGTTCTTCTTGTGAATGTGGAATTGTCCGAACGTGTCTGGGCCAGTCCGAGCGGTGCAATGCGCCTTTGTTTTGTATATCCATGAGGTGAAGGGTTGTGCCAGTGCTCTTAAAATCAAAACAGTAAACCAGTTCCATCATTGCGATCCCAAGCTTGCATGTCCTTGGGGTTCCGCTGTATGCGCTTGCTCTTTCTGTATCGCCGCAGTATGCCGAATCACGCACATCTGCCCACGTCCTATTGAGGAACACCGACTTCCTCGCCGTTCTGAGCGTCCACATTGTGGTAGTCCAGGATTTCCGAGTACCTGGATAATCGCGTTAGTTGAGATTACTTTGGTGACTGTTTTTGAATATGCACGTACATCATGATCTTCCAGGTGTCAACGGGCAAATCGGCATCGTTGAATGACCAATCGAACTTCTCCTCGGCCTCGGGCTCATCGGTGGGGTCGTGGTAAGGGGCGAGGTAAGGGTCAGCCAGGGCGTCACCAGCTCTGATACGTGTGCGAGGGTCGAAGACGAGCATACGCTCAAGCAACTCAATAGCTGCGCAGACGTCAGTTCATGTTGCTGGTTATCTTGGGCGTTAACATACCTTGAGGATCGGCGTTCTTGAACTTCTTGGTCAAAGGTTGACGCTCGCGCTTGGGCAGGGACTGAACAAATCTAAGGGTCTAGAGAAGGTATGTGTCAGCTCACAAATCATAGATGAATCCAGCTGATCATGTCTTACGTTCTCGCTGCAGATGGTTTGGATAACATCATCCGGCGGGGTTCCGAGCAACTCGGTGATAATGGAGAACTGGTTGACGTGGTCCTTTCCGGGGAACAGGGGCTTGCCCTCGAGCATCTCGGCGAAGATACATCCGACACTCCAGATATCAACTTCAACATCGTACTTTTGCCAGGTGAGCATGATTTCGGGAGCTCTGTAGTATCTCGTCGAGACGTAACCGGTCATTTGAGGGTCTTGGATACGGGCCAGACCAAAGTCGCAAATCTTCAAATCGCAGTTCTCGTTGACCAGGATGTTGCTGGGCTTCAGGTCACGGTGGACAACGCCGGCCGAGTGGACGTATTTCAGTCCTCGCTAGAGACCTCGTCAGCCGTGTTTCTGTACACTATTGTCGGACAGAACGAACCAGGATCTGGTAGAGGAAGTATTGGATGAATTGCTTCTCGAGCGGTCTCGAGGTGAGCAGGCGGTGAAGATCGGTGCCCAACAGCTCGGTGACGAAGTAGCTGAATTGACGTTAGTTGGTCTGGCGGAGGGTTTGTCGAGGAGAGGTACGAACATGTCTTCCAGAGGGGAGATGAAGATGTCGCTGAGACTGATGACCTGTAGGAACCAGTCAGGTAAATTGGCCGGGCAGGAAAAAGTTTTCCGATACACACATTCTCATGCCTCAGATGCTTCAAAAGCTTCAATTCGCGGTAGGTGCGTTTGGAGAGAACAGGTGTGCTGAAAGGCTTCATGATCTTCTTGACAGCAACAGCCTGGTTTGTGAGCTGGTCCTTTGCCGAGCTGGAGATTCGTTAGGGCCAATTTTGCTTGTAAACATGATATCCGCTCACCAGACAAGACCGAATGCTCCCTAAAGTGTTGTTAGCATACATGCGCGTCAGTCACAATCGCAGAGACTCACCATTCCTACGGGAGCCAGTTCCGTATAACTTTGGAGACAGTGTTAGCATTTGCGCTCGCGGAGGAGGTCGGCCAGCACGCCGGGTGCTGAGGAGTATTTACCGGCTGGTGATCTCGAAAGTGGTTCCGAAGATCTGCGCGCGTACGAATTCTGCCATGGCGACGGTGTTGATGGGGGTGGTGGCTCAGGAGTGTTTTGGTTGAAGAGGTGGAGGTCGAGAAAGCGGATCGATGTTATGGACCGTGGAGCGTGGGGCAGCCGAGCGAACCAATAATGACGTGGGCGTTTTTGTGTGGCTGGAAATCAAGTATTCTCCTACTGTCAAAGTGCGACTAGTAGTAGTCCAAGCCAGCGATACAATTTCTACACCGAGTGGTCTGGCTGGGTTGCAGAGACAGACGGCCACAGGAGAGCAATACAGAAACTGCAGAGATGCTGCGCTAGAGCGTGGCGACTGGGAAAGTGCTAAAACGCTTGTCGAGGGAAGCGCGTGCGGGATCGTCTAAAGGTGCTTGGGATCGTCGCTGTCTGCCGGCTGACTGGGTATCGTACCTGAGAGAACAAGACAAGTCAAGGAGGATGGAGCGAAGAAAAGAAGAAACTCCGTCTTCAGGAGAAACGACAACAGCACTGTCCGCAACTTCCATGTTTGTTCGCACGCACGCACTCAGATCGATCGATCGCGACTTGCCAACTCCCAGCTGCGCGTAAGTGGCTGCCCTGGTCAAGCTTCGACCTTTGACCACGCGGTGGTTGTCGGCAAGCATTATTATTTGAGATGCCTATTTCTCGGTCACTCACATCTACCACAAACAAGTTGCGGCTTGTGATTGCGGATCGCGATACGTACAGCGTGGATCAACCACGACGGAGTTCATGTCCTGCTCCTCGTGGGCTTCTGACTTTTCTCTCCGCCATTGGTTGACTTGCTCCCCAGATGCGGGATTACGGAGATCTATCGGAACCGCCAAGCAAGAAGAGGCTCAAATACGTGAGCTCTGTCCTCGATCCTGTCAGTTCCACAACATGAGATGCGGCTCTTTTAAAGCGTCCTCTGTAAAAGACCCGCGGTCACCCTGCCTCTCATGCAAAAAGGCATGGCTAGCAAGAGCTGTCCTCCTCGCTTGCACCATGTTGTCTCCGAGACAGAACGAGCGTACGTACTACGACGTAGTCTGCCTCGATGATCAAATAAGTGTGATAACCCGTCCGAATAGCATCGTACGTGGTGATTGCAGTTGCGTTTGTTTTCCTTCTCACGTATGCAATACACGATGAAGAAGGCTTCACACTGGCAGTGCCCGTATGATCCCATGCACCCTGACAGCCATAAGCAAAACTACAGTGTGCCCATCACCAAGTCTTTGCTGTCACGTAGGATCATAAGCTCCAATTTTGACCTCTTCTCTGATTCGGGCGTACAACACTGTCTGTAAATACGCAACAGTATCAAGGTCTAAACATGTAACAAGCAAGTTCCAGGAACACGGGAGTTTTTCTCCTCCAATCGACAAATTCCACAATTACGAAACATTGCGTATTGTTGTAGCGTGACTACACACGATGCCCTTCTTTGACCACACCACGTGCATTGCATAGCTGCTTCACGGGCGAGCGGAGTTAGGGTTGGCTTCTAAGCATCTGTGTTGAGAAGACGCTGGACAGCAGACAACGTCCGACCCGAAGAATGCTTCAATACGAGGTGGGTTGATGAGAAGGCAACAGGTTGAGTGTGTGTATCGGCCAGTCAATATAGTTCGAAAGGAGAACAAAGGCCCGGGGACATACGGGGAGACATTGGAGGTGATCCTGGTATTGATAACCTCTCGGCCGAGAAGTCACTCTGTCAATAGAGCGATCGCTTGATTACGACCAGGGCAAAGCAGTCAAGCCAGTAGTGCTCCACCGGCGAAATCGTTCGCGGGCGAGGACACCGGTTAAAGCTGCTACAACAGAGTAGCGACAGTGAAAGCTTCCTTCGGAGCTGGCTACGAATAAAGATCAAGGTTGTCTTCACTGGCCAGAGCATCCCGCGAGCAGTGACAAACAGGATGCGGCGCTGCATTATTGATTTCGCTTATTAGCAAAAATGAAGAGCAACCAAAATCTCGATAGCAACGCTTCCACGAGGGAGGAAGGAAATCGACAACGGGAATTGCCAGCGCGAAGGCCGAGACAGTGGTCAAGGACCGAATTGGGAAGATTGCGAAGGACAGATATAGGACGTTTTGCTAGCTTCAGGACAGCAACAACGCTGGTGCACCAGTGTGACGGTAACCGTGAGCGATTGACTTTTCGTAACGACATGTTTATGCAGAGAGATCAGACAGGTTGTGCACAGAATGCCAGCGAGATGGCCATCGCAGTGCAGATAGTGTGCCCACGGCAGGGCACAACGGCGGGCGATTGTGTGGCGCAATTCCAATAGGAAACGGCAGGTACGGTGTAGCTAACAACAGCACGATGGGCGGTCGTGATACAGGGTGGATACAGCAGACATGACCAGTCGCTTGGTGGCTACTTTCTGGGTCTTCCTTTGTTTTGCCTTGCTCTCTCCTTTCCAGAGCGTCTCTCTGTCGAGTGTTTCAGCACCCATTTCGCATTGCAGGATTCCAGCATTGCAAGCGCCTGGAGCAATTAAAGAAAGGCTCAAAGCGATCTAATTGCGGGGGCCCTGTAGCAGACAAGGCAGGCACGGACGCGACTCGACAGCGGCAGCGTCCCAGAGAGTCGACGGTCCCAGACACATCATCAACTCTATCAACAGCACATCCGCCGCCCGTCATCCTACCTACTCATCCTCCACTCGATCCGCCGCCGTCTCGCACCCACCTCAGTCGTGCTCGTCCATCTCTGCAGCATCCATCCACGCCTGCACGTCCGCAGCCGCATCCGCATCGCCCTTGTTTGTCTGCCGTCGCTTCGTCGCTTTCGGAATCCGGCAACCAACGAGCCATACAAAGCCCTCTCCACCCGCCCAGCCACCCTCATCCATCCACCTCGCCGTTGTTCCGCTTTGTTGTTTGCAGCCAAACACGCTCCCACAGCTGTACCAGCACCTGCGCATCTCGCTCTGACATCTTGATCGAGCTTGCGACATCCGGCCGAGGCCGGTCCAAGCACTCGGAGCTGTCACCATGGGTAACTGCATGAGTTCGAGGGGAGGGGACGATGAAGGTCAGAAGAAGAAGAGTCAGGCAATCGATCGCGGCCTTGAAGAAGATTCCAAGAAGCTACGGCGCGAGTGCAAGATCCTACTGCTGGGTACGTTGGCCATGAAGCTATCCTCTCTGTACCATCTGCTAATCTATCCTACGCAAAGGCTCTGGCGAAAGCGGCAAGTCGACCATTGTCAAGCAGATGAAGATCATCCACCAAAACGGCTACAGCGTCGACGAACTGCGCCTGTATAGGCATACCATTTACAAAAACGTCATCGACTGCGCCAAAGCTCTCATCGGCGCAATGCAACAATTCGACATTGCTCCAGAAAACCCCGAAAACGCGCAGCATTGCGAGATGATCATGCAATTCACAGTCGACCCAGACCCGAATGCTCACCTGGACGCCAGATGCGCTACTGCCATAACTGCGATCTGGAAAGATCCGTGTATACCCAAAGTCCTCGATCACTCGAGCGAGTTCTACATGATGGACTCGGCGTCATAGTGAGCACGCCATATGTGATTGTTGTGGTCCAGCGCTGATTATCGACAGCTTCTTCGACGAAGTCCACAGAATAACACAGGACGATTACTGCCCGACGGAAGCAGACGTATTAAGAGCAAGAACAAAGACCACAGGTATCTACGAAACGCGATTCCAAATGGGTCAACTCAGCATACAGTAAGTACCGTGGTCAAGAGCATATCCCCAGTCTTGGTTCTGACCATCTTGCAGCATGTTCGATGTCGGCGGTCAACGAAGTGAGCGCAAGAAATGGATCCATTGTTTCGAAAACGTTACATCCATCATCTTCTGTGTTGCTCTCAGTGAGTACGACCAGGTGCTCTTAGAGGCCAGTGATCAGGTATGTGGTTCTGCAATCGCTCGTCTATTCAGCTGCTTACCACTTTGTGACAGAACCGCATGATGGAAAGTTTGGTCCTTTTCGACTCGGTCGTCAATTCGAGATGGTTTATGAGAACATCTATCATCCTTTTCCTCAACAAGGTCGATCTGTTCAGGCAAAAGCTGGGTAAATCGCCGCTTTCCAACTACTTCCCGGACTACTCGGGCGGAAACGACGTGAATCGTGCGGCAAAATATCTACTCTGGAGGTTCAACCAGGTCAACAGAGCGCATCTCAATCTATATCCTCAGTGAGTCGATATCTCCGATCTTCCAACGTCCGACCATACTGACTCGTTCGCAGCCTCACACAAGCAACCGATACGTCAAATATCCGACTAGTCTTTGCAGCTGTAAAAGAGACGATTCTACAGAACGCATTGAAGGATTCAGGAATCCTTTAAGATACGGCCCAGCTACTCGCTGGTAATTGGGAGCCTGCTGACACACCCCACTATGACGACCCTTCTACGTTTCTCGCATCGACATACATCGTCCACAATCTTCTCCTTCCTCCGACACATACGCCGTCACTAATACAATCGCGCAAGATGCCGCGCGTATTATGATTTTGATTTCCAGCATAGGCGTTGTGGTGTAAGACCATTGGTTACTTGGGGAGCGCTGGAAGCGACTCTCGCGTGGTTGACGACGATGGCCATATGTGGTCACAAGATCGATCTCGTTTCCTTTCTTCTCTTTGTCTCATTGTTCTTCCAGGTGGCGATGGTGGCACGGGGACGAATAGCTCATTCGATAGCACCGTCCAGAAGTTCGAGGTCCTGTTCATGAGGAAGTGTTGCTCTCCTTGATGGCATATCCAGAACACGATCGAAGCAGGCTTCAAAAAGCGATGAAATGGCCCGGAACTTCTTTTCATGTGCAGCGGCTCAGTTCTCTTATGTTTGAGATTGAGAGCAGAAGAAAAGACCATATGTATTAATCATTTTACAAGATGCGTATGCAAACGCGCCCATTTGTCTTTTAGTTCCCTTGGAACCTGCAGGCTGTTGCCTCTGTACCCGAGTCAACCAAACGAAGCGGCCGACTCCAACATGGTTGAAGCTATGGTTTGATACACAGGCCTCGGCCTACCGTGGACATCTCTGTAACCGTAAGCGGCAGCAAAAGCTCGTTTCGAGTAGGCGAGCGCGCCCAAAATAAATCAACCTCGACTCTCATGCACTGCATGAGTTTCACCGAACCAATTGGGCGATGGTGAAACCCTTGGCGCTGGCTGGTCAGGGTTCCGTCAGGGCTCATGCGAATGGTCGAATAATTCATTCACTGATATCCATGGCCCTTTCCCTCACTATTCGTTCTTGGCCATTGGCCTGTCGTTTTTTTGTTCCTTGCGTTGATTTTGTTCCCGGTCGAACGTTTCTTCTGTCTGTTCGTTCAAAAATCGCTTTCTACTAATCACCTAAGTTTCCCACTCGCGCCGGCGCCTACCTACACCAGACCATTCTAAAATCTACATGATCAGACGATCTCTGCAACAGCTCGTCTTCTGAATGCGTGTTCAACATTCACGTCTGCACGACCGAACCTCTTTTGTCTCGTTCCAATAATCCTGACCAACCCTCCGGTTGCATCACATCCCGACCTGCATACTGGCCGCCGCTTGGCTGCAGTACCACCTTGACCAATCCCGAAACCGCACATCATACCCCTCTCGTCGTAGCGAGGAAAACTTGATCCAAGAAATACGAAATCACGGCTTTCAACCAAGAGCGGAAAAGGAAAGAAGGTCGTCTTCTGGAAAGTCACCTGTTTCTCGCTTGTTCCTCTTTGCCTACTTGACCGCCCTTCTCCTGCCTTGAGAATCTCTTTCGCATTCTCGTTTACACACGTATTTCTAACAGGATAGTTTTTACTCCATTCGTTGTCTTTGGCTGCTTCGGCGTCTTGCTAGCACTTGATCATATAGGAGATGTGGGCAGAGATGTTCCGCCGTGCGGTGGATGAAAATGGCATCCCATCCATTCATGACTCTTGGCCAGCAAAAGATGTAAGTAAAATAATCTTCTGGACAGTGATTTGAATCTTGCTGACATGAAAAGATTGCTTATACCGCAATTGTTGGCTCAGTCATGCTTGCCGCCCTTCTTGAATGGTTTCTCTGGGTAGCTGCTTTTCTATATTGTTTAGTCAAGGTCTACCAAAAGGCCGAGACTCTCAGTATTAAGGTATTGGCACTGGTAATGATGTTTGCCTTCACGGCTCTCAGGTACGGCGCTATCACAGGATCACCAGATCAACTGCTCTAACAATCCCATAGATGTATATTTTTGCCTATCATGGTCGTGACTCTTCCTCTCCCAAGCCAAGTTGTGCGATACTTCCCTCAAGAGATGGTCAGCTTCTTACAATGGTTCGCATTCTGGTCATTCTCTGGACTGCTCATCATACCTTGGCTCATCTGCGTATATCAACTCGTCACCCACTCTGTCGGAAGAACCAAGCGTATCAAACATGTCCTCGATGAGGACTCGGCTCCCAAGGTTGTCATCGTCATGCCTTGCTACAAGGAAATTCCCGAGATCTTACTCAGAACCGTCGATTCTCTGGCTGATTGTGAATATCCTCCCTCTTGTTTGCACATCTTCCTCTCTTTTGACGGAGACCAAGAGGACGAACTCTACCTCAAGACAATCGAGCAACTCGGTGTTCCTCTGACGCTAGACACATACCCTAAGAGTATCGATGTTACTTACAGAAGCACTCGCGTCACCATCTCTCGATTCCCACACGGCGGCAAGCGACACTGCCAAAAGAGAACATTCAAGCTGATTGACAAGGTGTATGCTGAATATCTGAAGCGCAACGACAACCTCTTTGTTCTCTTTATCGACTCTGATTGCATCCTCGACAAGGTGTGCATCCAAAACTTCATGTACGAGATGGAATTGAAGCCCGGAAGCAAGAGAAACATGCTGGCCATGACCGGAGTCATCACATCTACCACGGAGAAGAACAGTTTGATCACTGTTCTGCAAGATATGGAGTATATTCACGGTCAACTGTTCGAGCGATCAGTTGAGTCGGGCTGTGGTGCCGTTACGTGTTTGCCAGGAGCCTTGACGGTCCTGCGTTTCTCTGCTTTCAGAGCAATGGCCAAATATTACTTTGCGGACAAGGCAGAGCAGTGTGACGATTTGTTCGACTATGGCAAATGTCATCTGGGAGAAGATAGATGGCTTACTCATCTCTTTATGATCGGCGCAAAGGAGAAATACCAGATTCAGATGAACACTGGCGCATTCTGCAAAACGGAGGCTGTACAGACGTACCAGAGTTTGCTCAAACAACGTCGGCGATGGTTCCTTGGATTCATCACCAACGAAGTGTGCATGCTTACAGACGTCCGTCTTTGGAAACGCTACCCGATTCTCTGCCTGGTCCGATTTGCACAAAACACCATCCGAACCACTGCTCTTCTCTTCTTCATCATGGTCATCTCCATCATCACGACATCTCAGAAGATATCCAATTTGCCTGTTGGATTCATTGCTGTTTCTCTCGGCCTGAACTGGGTCCTGATGCTGTACTTTGGCGCCAAGCTTGGACGATACAAGATCATGATGTACCCTCTGATGTTCGTCATCAATCCATTCTTCAACTGGGCGTATATGGTATACGGCATTTTCACTGCAGGACAGAGGACTTGGGGAGGACCGCGCGCCGATGCTGGCGCAGCAAACTCTACCACGACGCCACAGGCTGCCATCGAACACGCAGAAGCGACGGGTGACGACCTGAACGTTGTGCCAGAAACCTTCAAGCCAGCAGTCGAGGCCATCACACGCAAGAAGTCTGTCAAGAACAGAAATGTGCTTCCGGACCAGCGGCTCGAGGGCAAGTTCGCAGCACCCGAGCTCATGCCTGGCGGATGGTACAGACAAGCGGCCGACTCTACGAATACTCTTCCAGATCTCGCCAATCATCCAGCCATGCGCCGAATGAGTTGGGAGTCAATGGTGACAGCCACTTCGGGCCACAACTCGGTCTACCTTCCCCGTCGAATCGAATCGATCATGGGGCCAGAAGACCAGAATCTGTATCACAACGCACAAGCTCGGCAGAGACCGGCTGGCGGACTGCACTACGAGCAAGAAGAGCACGAGGCCAGCCGACTCGACACGGGAACAACCCTTAAGGGGGGTTACACGGTGTCAGTACGATCGGCGAGCGACGATGACTCGACGACATATGGGCATGGAAGAATGAATTCGGAGAACAGCGACATGAGCGTGGCACGAGGAAAAGCCATAGCGGGAACAGAAAAAGTACTGGCGATCCCCGAAAGGACCAGACAAGCGCATGACCATGGAGGCAATCGCAGCAGGTCAGGCAGGAGTCCACTGGCCCGAAGAAGTTTTGTCCGGTCGGCGTCGGACTTGCTGCTAGACGAGGGCCACGGAGGCCAAGCGATAGAGATGAGAGAGCAGGGGGCGGGTCTCATGGACCCACGAGCCCCCCAGGCGTCAGCTGTACCTACACCTGCGGCTGCTTCTGCCCTCACTCCCGAAACCCAACCTCCACCAAAAGAGGTCGTGGAGGAGAAGAGCAAGAAGGAGCGCAAGAAGTTGAGTAAGACTCGACCTGGCAGCAGTGGGAGCGGGAGATAGGCACGGAGAAAAAATCAACGGCGGGTTGTAACCAGGAAGTTGGGTTAATAGTAATGAAAAGCTCTTTTTTATTGTCATCTGAGAGCAAATTCTCATTCGGCAGGGCGTGGTTTTGGCGAAGATGGAGACCAAGGCATACCCTTCCAAGTCAAAGCAACCTCGGACTCGCCATTGGCCAGATATCTCAAAGCCACACCTAAACCCTCCAAACCACACTCTACAGCAGCGTGGTTCCAGACAAACTGCCTGACTCTACCCTCGGTCGTCACATTCAGATAGGCCATAGGCAAGCGACTCCTACCTAAAGCATCTCTGACACCTTTTGTAGCCTCTTTGGCGGCAGCCAGAACAGCCATGGTGCCTTCTCCCCTGTAGCGTACAGGAGCACCGACGACAGCACCCTCGAGCTCCCTGATCATGCTCGGTTTGGGCGCCTCGGCTTTACATTGTATCAAGACATTCAGAGGCCTAGGTCGAGAGGGTATCGACCAGGTGCCGAGTAAGTCGATACCGAGGTCACTGGCACGGCCAACGCGAGTCAAGGAAAAGGCCAAACGTTTGAGAGCGTCCAGGACCGTGTACTCGTAGAGGGTGCCGCGGTAGACTGTGCTTGTGGGCGAGAGATTTGCAGTGTCGGCGTAGCTGAGGAACTCGGCCAGGGAAGCGTGGTGCTGACTGCCATGTGAGATTGCAAGATGGTCTTCGTTTGGCGTCTTGGGTTTGCGGGTGCGCTTCTTGGGTGGTTCTGAGCTGGTCTGCTCCGAGGTGTCATCGGAGGCGTCGATGACCTTTTTCGGGCGGCCGCGTCTCTTTGGCGGTGCTGTATCCGAGTCTACTGGAGACACAGATGCCTCTGTGTCTTGGACAATGGGATGCGCCTTCGTACGCCGTGAGCGTGTCTTCAACGGCGCAGTATCGTCCGGGGATGACGGCATAGAAGTTGTGCCATGGTCGACGAGGGTCGACAGAGGATCACGAAGTAAGCAAGGATTGGGTGTCGAATGGATAGAGCGTCTGCCCAGGCGACTAAAAGTGATCAGGGCATGGCGGAAGTGCATGAATAGAAGGTGGAGGTGGATGGTCGCGACTTCCCAAAAACACCATCGAGTTTGCCCGGGAAAGCTCAAGCCGAAGCTCGTCATTGCGCCTTCCGCTTCTCACTTGTCGCAACCCAAACCAAACACTGACCATAACATGGCCGACCGCCTGACGCAACTTCAGGACTGCCTGGACGACGTGAGCTGCTCCTCTCGCATGCGCGACTCCTGTTGCGACAAAACATACTAACTCGGCCAGCTCGCGACCCAAATGTTCGCTTCCATCCGCTACATTCAAACGCGACATCAATTCGCCAGCATCCCAAGCCAACCAGACATGTCCGACCCGACCGCTCCTAATGCCCCAGCTCCTCTACAACCCAATGCCGCTCCCGACACTCTGACCGCATCTGCCGCCGAACAAGGAGGCCCCAATGCCCTTGCCCTGCAACAGGAACAAGACCCTGATCAACCACCCCGTCCTGACGACCCTGCAACCTTCCAAGCCGCACTCAAAGAACTGGCAAGAGACCTCGTGCTCAAGGAACAGCAGATTGAGTATCTGATTTCGGTCCTACCCGGTATTGGCGAGAGTGAAGCCAATCAAAGCCAGAGGATCCAAGCACTGGAGAAAGAGTTGAGCCATGCAGATCAAGAGAGGAAGACTGCTTTGGCCGAGAGAGAGGCTATGCTGGATAAGCTGGCTGCTCTGGCTGGAGAGTGCAAGAGGGTCTACTGATCCATGCTTGGAGGAACGACTTGATCACACGCCGCTCCAAAGACGCAACCTTGGCGCTTGCATTGATATTGCGCCGAGCCAACGCACTCCACCATCCTTCGTCACTCGTCTGTCAACATCTCAATCAGAGAGTCGGAGCGAATACAACGACTCGAGTTACAAGACATCTCGTCATGTCTTCCGATACACTCTCTAGAGTGTTTCATCCATCACTTCGATTCGTCATTAGCTGCGGAACAGTTCCTATCGATATCACCCACGGAAAAATCCTACTCGTACGGAAGCGCTCCACCAACCAAATTCTTCTCCCCAAAGGACGCAAAGATGAAAACGAATGCTTGAAAGCAGCAGCTCTGCGGGAAACATTTGAGGAAACTGGTTACTCTGCAACAATCCTGTCTGGCAACTAACCGCACACAGAACCTATTGCCGTAACCCAGCGTGAAAAAGATCATGTCCTGAAGCTCATCTTTTGGTATGCCGCAAGTGTGAACTCGCAGGAGCTGCCTGAAAGAGGTACGCAATAAGAAGGAGAGGACCTTGAGTCGACATGGATGGCATGCAGGCTAGCAGTTGCAGCTCTAACCTTTCAGGGTTGCTCAGCTGGCGACACTTGCAGCCTACGGCGCATGCTCCAGCCTCGAGGATGCAGCAAGTCCTTAGCAAGAAATATGCATCGTTGTCGCAGACTCTTCATATGCTCAAAATCGTCACGTTGTAGCTACAGTGACGTAAAAATCTCTTCATTGAGAAAAGGATATTCACTTGGCCGGAGAGCCATACTCTTATTGCCTCTTCATAGCGACACTTGTCGTCGGGAAGCAACTGTGCATCTTTATAGCAGATATACAGTACACCGTCACGAGAGAGGGACCAGCCGTGAACTGTGACCGGTTTGACGTGCAGGCAGATGATTTTGTGTCTCAATTCTCATGAGTTCTTGAAATATGTCCACTTATAGTAGTGGCGTATAAAATCGCTGGCTGATTGGACGTGGTGTCACAAACTTGGACAGGCCTGACCGCGTGGGGGCTGAAAAGCAGGATCCCAAACGAGCAAAGGGTTATGCACCATGTACCTGCGCAGCCGCAGCTGACTGAGAAACAATACTCCTATCTTCCGACCCGCATCTTGCTCAGCACGCACTTGAAGAGAATATGGCAAGCCTTGGTATGAACGAAACGGGGTTGAGGAGGTATAAATATCCTGTCCGGCACGGTCTCAAACTACTCTCTTTGAACATATCATACTATCCGGACTCGTAGCAGTAACTCATCGACATGCGTGCCTTTGTCCTTGCAGCATTTGTGGCCCTTGCCGTAGCTCACCCTTCAGTCCCTGCTCCTCCACCTCCGCCTAGCCCACCCTCAGCAACATGCATCTCAGCCCCAGACGCTTCTCTAATCGCCACAAACTTTGGATCCACAATCTCCAACTACACCAAAGCCGTCGCAGTCCAGCTGTTCACCAACAACTTTACCGATCAATCTGATGGCGTGCTGACTCTGATGAACGAACCAGGCTTGCAAGCTTCAGACGTGAGTCGCGTCCCCAAAAACTCATACACCTCCTTGGAATATCTTAAACCTCCAACTAACATAAACACTCACCCACAGCTCGGCAAACTAACCTTCGCCTCCAAAGCAGACTTCCTCGCCGCCCAAGGCGCGCAACCAAACGTCCCCTTTGAAATCCTGAATCTCTGGAATACATGCAATACAATCATTATCCGTTGGCTGTCTGCTCAAACACCCTTTCCCGTGCAGGGCATCAGTGTGGCTACAGTGCAACCTGCCATCAAAGGACAAGGAGGAGGCTTTGGTGTTGGGTCTCAGAAGTGGCAGATTGGGAATATCGTTGCAGAGTTTAACTCTGGTGCTTGGTTGGGGAATCTTGGGTATCCGGAGTGTGGTGGGGCTGGATCTGGTGCTGCAGCGGGCTCTTGAGATGGGGAAGGATGCGTATCTGGACCGGTTGAAAGGGAAGGGGTGGAAGTAAGGGAGGAAGAAATAAGGAAAGAGGGTTACGCGCGCACTTTCACTGCAAACAGGACTTCGGTTGTCATGCTCACTTGCGGTATCTTGGTCCGCGGGCAGACTAGATGCTGCTTTGCTTGTCGTGCGCGATTGTCACCTTATTGCCGTTGAATCTCGCGGCAAATTTGGAAGGCAAGTGACACTCATAAAGGGACTACACCACAGGGCATCTCTATGCTCACAATATGATCTTTTATTCTCGTCAAGACGGCCGACTTAACCGTACCAGTTCCAATTGTCAATCTTCATGGTGCCGTGGTCAACGAGATGCTTGTGCATGTCAAACCAGTTGAAGAGCATATGTGGCTCATGTCCCATACCCTTGCGCAAGCATTCAAACTCGGCCTTGTTGAAGTAATCCTCGAGAATGGGCACATAATCCGGATGAGCACACTTTTTGATAATCACACGAGCACGTTCGCGAGGCGACAGACCACGAACATCAGCAAACCCTTGCTCTGTAACCACAACATCTAGATCGTGCTCGGTCTGGTCGACATGCGTACACATCGGGACGATGCAAGAAACGCCCGTCGGGTCAGTCTTGCTGGGACGAGTGGAGGGAGTATGCATGATGGAGTATTTGGCCGAGCGCAGGAAATCGGCACTTCCGCCTAGACCGTTCAGCATGCGTGATCCCAGGACGCAGGTGCTGTTGGCGTGCGCGTAAATGTCTACCTCGACTGGTGTGTTCATGCCGATGACACCGAGACGGCGAATCACTTCGGGCGAGTTGGAGACTGCCTGACTGCGAAGCAAGAGCTTGGGATAGTAGTGCTCCCAGTTTTCGTAGAAGCGCTTGAAACCATCGGGGGAGAAGCGAATGGAGGTGGCGGTTGCAAAGTCAAGGTTGCCTGTAGAGTGGGGATCCAGTCAGCATGTTTCTTGTATAAAGAATGGTATACTGCAGTAATGGCTCCGGAATACCTTCTGGTGTTTACTGACTCGTACTACCAGAGGCTTCGCTTACATACCTGAATCGAAGAGGTCGAGGAAAGAGTCCTGGAGTACCTCAGTCCAGACTTTAAGATTTTTGAAATCGGCGTTTCCTCCGGCAAGACCACCAATGACGGCGTTGGCAATGTTTCCAATGCCAGATTGAAGTGGCAGCAGGTTCTCGGGCAGACGTCCTTTACCAACTTCGTACTTCAAGAACTCAATCAGGTTGCTGGCAATAGCTCTGCTGGTATCATCCTCGGGGGCATTAGGCTGTGTCTGATCGGGGTAGTCTGACTCAACAATAGCGACAACACGTTCAGGATCAATGGGAATGTGTGGGGTGCCAACGCGGTCCTCAGGAGCCATGATCAGATAAGGCTTGCGACGAGGAGGAAGATCAGTCATGGTAATGTCATGAAGACCCTCGAATGAAGGGGCAGCAGTATTGACCTCGATGATGATTTTATCCGCCATCTGAACAATCTCTGGTGAAGCACCAACAGAGGCACCAGGAATCACGCCGCCGTCCTCGGTGATGGCGCTGGCTTCCACAATGGCGACGTCCAAACGGTTGTTTGCCTTTTCTCTTGTGTAAAAGCCGTACATCAGATCGACGGGGAACATGCTCAGGTGCTTGTCGAAGAATTTGATGTTGCCATTGTTGATGCCCTTTGCTATCTCCTTCCCGACTTGATGGGGAGCGCGACGCTCAATCATGTTGAGTTTGGCCCATCGGTTCTCAGTTTCGGCGCCTGAAGAAGCGCCAACAAACAGATTGTACTTGAGTTGGCCTTGGAGGCCATTCTTCTCGACGTGATCGGCTATGGCTGTTGGGACCTTTCTGAGCTGGGGTTAGCCACAGATATTCAACCAATGTGACGAAGTCTGGACATGTAAGCTATAGGAACGCATAGTCAAAATTTGATTTAGAGATCTGTCCAAATAAGACCAGTGGGACCAGGCCTCTTAAAGGACAATCCTCTGCCTGTCGCAAGTACTTTGCAGTTCTATAGCTGTGCAATATAGACTTCGACACACGGAGGGGCTACTCGAGTGCGGCTTACTTGGGATAACCGACTCCAGTGAAACCGGACCAGCCTATGTAGCTGCCATTGGGAAAGTGGTGCATCAAGTCCTCAGCTTTGGCAATCTTCTTGAGGTAGCTTGGACGCCTCACGCGACTTTTGAGAAGTGTTGATGCCGACATCTTGCCTGAGTATGTTCTACGCTCTGAATGTTCCTGTTTTCGGGGGATATAGCAATTAGGCAAACGGAAGACACAGGATCAAGTGTGGTGGTGGTAGTCCTGTAATGTCGAGGGAAGCTGTAGCATGACGTTGTGCTGTAGGCGAGCTCTTGGACGTACGAATCACCTGTTCTCGCGTGGCACCTTCCAGCATTGGCAAGTCACATGCTTCTGTCTTTAGCACGAACAGGATGTCGATGGTATCGAGTTCGAGAGCTTCATACAAGAATCAAGAGCTATCGAGGAGGGAGGTCATCATTCTCGACTTCTTGAGCTTTGCTGCTTTGGGACACCCGAGTGTTTATGCTTCTGCGATGTACCGCCGAACGAACACCCTGGACCGTTCGGGAGGGTGTCAATAACTTCAGTACATGCTGAGAGGAAGATCTTCCGAGAGCACACATTTAGAGGTGAATGTAACATCCATGGCTGACAGATCTACAGAACAGCATTTGATATGTGGAATTTGCCCATCTCCGTGACGACCGCACAGACAGCGCCATGGCTGTCCGGAGAAGTGGGCCTTTTCTCACGCAGAATCCGGGGTCAACCAGACAAGACCAACCATGGAAGGCACAACTGGTGGCCTGCACTTGGAGAGATATTGAGCATGTATTTGAACGACGAAAAAGAGTCTTCGATATTTCATTGTGCAGAAAGCCTCTCAGGTAGATGGTCGTAAGAATGGATATGTATACATGGCTACAAAGTGTGAGAAAAGGATGAGAAGCAAACAGTCTGCGGGTACTAGCATCAGTGACCGTATTATAGAAGAGGATAATCTGCCGGATCAGGATGACCATCAGCATCTAAGACTCTGATAAGAAACGAGAAGACCTCGATGCTCTTGTCGACGCACCAAGCTAGAGCTGGCGGATCAGGAAGTAATGGAGAACGGTGACATAGAAGGAGATCTTGGTGAGATAAGACGAACCTGTCAAAAACACGATATAGTGGAGAGTAACATCTATTTGACCCATTCATAATGATGACCAAGAGAAATGCTGTGCACCTCGAGACTCGAGTGAGTATCGAGTAAGCTTACGCAAGTATTCATTGCGGTAAGAGGTTAGAACTTGTTTCATTCAGTCTCTTAATGAAACAAAGCGAAGTTCGGCAAAGGATGCCCATGAAGCCATTTCCATATCTACTTTGCTCGAGATGATTGTACAAGTCAGCCAGACGCGTTGCATGCCTGAGCACACGAGGAAATACGTCCCACCGATAAAAGAAAAAGGTGCTGCGTCAAGTGCTAGGGAAGTGCGATTGGATCGACATGTTCAGAAAAGCGCTCGGTGAAAAAGTACCTATTTCTTTTCTTTTTTCATCCCTGTATGATCCAGGCGTGTTTAGAGGTGGCAAGAACTGAGGCAAAATTGTTGTTGCTGAATTCGAGCTTGGCGAATGAGAAAACAGCACGGGCAAACGTCGACACGTCGCCGGGTCGCTCTGAAGCGCCAAGGCTGAATGTTGAGCCCGGCAGAGTTTTTTCCCCAGCGTCGACTATTTGAGTCTCCCCTGCTCGCCTCGACGACCTTTCTTCCCTCATCCACCAAAATGGCAAGCAAACAAGCCAAATCTGAGAACCAGCAGTCGCTGAAGGTGCTCGAAGAGCTCCTGGCCAAGCTGAACGTCTCCAAGGCCCAGGATGAGATCAACGGCGTCTCTCAGGAGATTGCCATCTTCATCAACGGCGACATCGAGGAGGAGGATGCCCCCACCAAGTGAGTCGCCCTGCTGTGCATACCGCTTCGAACTGCTCTAACCTGCTCTCAGGGCCGTCGCCACCTTGAAGAAGGCCCTCGCCAACAAGAAGGATGCCCTCGCCCGCGAGCGCGCCTGCGATGCCATCAAGGCCATCGCCTCGCACTCCGAGGTCAGCTCCGCCGTCGAGCCCTTCCTCGTCGACATGCTCCCTGCCGTCCTTGCCGCCGTCGGCGACAAGATGGTCCCCGTCAAGAACGCTGCCCAGGCCGCCGCCCTTGCCATCACCCGCATGGCCAACGCCAACGCTGTCAAGGCCCTCATCCCTCACTTCGTCGAGTCCATCCACAACGCCCAGAAGTGGCAAGAGAAGATGACCGACCTCGAGTGCATCGTCGCTCTGTCCGAGTCCTCTCCCATTCAGACCGCTCTCCGCGTCCCCGACCTGATCCCCATCGTCTCTGAGGCCATGTGGGACACCAAGAACGAGGTCAAGAAGGCTGCCTACTCCACCATGGAGAAGATCTGCTCTTTGATCGTCAACAAGGATATCGACCGTTTCATTCCCGAGCTCATCAAGTGTATCGCTAAGCCCGAGAACGTCCCCGAGACCATTCACTTGCTCGGTGCCACCACTTTCGTCACCGACGTCCACGAGCCCACCCTCGCCATTATGGTTCCCCTTCTCGAGCGTGGTCTTAACGAGCGTGAGACTGCCATTAAGAGAAAGTCCGCCGTCATCGTCGACAACATGTGCAAGCTTGTCGAGGACCCCCAGATTGTCGCCGCTTTCTTGCCCAAGCTGATGCCCGCCCTCAACCGCAACCACGACAACCTTGCCGACCCCGAGGCCCGTGAGAAGACCAAGCAGGCTCTTGACACCCTCACCCGTGTTGGTCACGTCGAGAACGGCAAGGCCCCCGAGATCTCCAAGGACGGTGACATGTCAACCGTCGCCGCCCACCTCAAGTCCATTGTCGGCGCCAAGGCTGACAAGCTCGAGACTATTGTCAACTACATCGGTGCCATCGGTGGTCAGCTCGTCGACGAGAAGGTCGTCGAGCCCATGGTTTGGGCCCAGAACACCGTTCCTTTCCTTACCGTCATCGTTGGCGACGAGGCCAAGAACGTCGCTGAGGAGCTCCGCAAGAAGGCTTCTCCCCTCGCTGCCGCCGGCCGCGATGTCGAGCCCGATGAGGAGGAGGGTGAGGATCTCTGCAACTGCACATTCAACTTGGCCTACGGTGCCAAGATCTTGCTCAACCAGACTCACCTCCGCCTGAAGCGTGGTCAGCGTTACGGTCTCCTTGGACCCAACGGTTCCGGAAAGACCACCCTCATGCGTGCCATCAACAACGAGCAGGTCGAGGGTTTCCCCAAGCAGTCTGAGGTCAAGACCGTCTACGTCGAGCACGATCTCGACTCTGACGACACCGAGAAGACCGTCATTGGCTGGACCATGCAGAAGCTCGCTTCCGTCGGTGTCGAGACCCCCGAGGATGAGGTCCGCAAGACTCTCATCGAGTTCGGTTTCCTCGAGGAGCAGCTCGATGGCCCCATCGGTGGTCTCTCTGGTGGTTGGAAGATGAAGTTGGCTCTTGCCCGTGCCGTCTTCGAGAAGCCCGATATTCTTCTTCTTGACGAGCCCACTAACCACTTGGATGTCAAGAACGTTGCATGGCTCGAGAACTACCTCGTCACCTCCCCCTGCACTTCCATCATCATCTCCCACGACTCCAAGTTCCTCGACAACGTCATCCAGCACGTTATCCACTACGAGCGCTTCAAGCTGAAGAGATACCGCGGTAAGCTCTCCGAGTTCGTCAAGCGTGTTCCTTCCGCCAAATCCTACTACGAGCTTGGTGCCTCCGAGATGGAGTTCAAGTTCCCCGAGCCCGGTTTCCTTGAGGGTGTCAAGACCAAGGCCAAGGCCATCGTCCGTGTCAGCAACGTCTCCTTCCAGTACCCCGGTACTGCTAAGCCCCAGATTGAGGAGTGCTCCTTCCAGTGCTCTCTCGGCTCGCGTATTGCTGTCATCGGTCCCAACGGTGCCGGAAAGTCTACCCTCATCAACGTTCTTACTGGTGAGCTGATCCCCACCAAGGGTGAGATCTACCACCACGAGAACATCCGTATTGCCTACATTAAGCAGCACGCTTTCGCTCACATCGATCACCACCTCGACTCTACTCCTTCCGAGTACATCCAGTGGCGTTTCCAGACTGGTGAGGACCGTGAGACCATGGACCGTGCCAACAAGATCGTCACCGACGAGGATGAGAAGGCCATGGACAAGATCTACAAGATCGAGGGTACCTACCGTCGCGTCATTGGTATCCACTCGCGTAGAAAGTTCAAGAACTCCTACGAGTACGAGTGTTCGTTCGCTCTCGGTGACAACATCGGCATGAAGAACGAGAAGTGGACTCCCATGATGACTGCTGACAACGCCTGGATCCCCCGTACCGAGATCATGCAGTCGCATCAGAAGATGGTTGCCGAGGTTGACCAGAAGGAGGCTCTTGCCTCTGGTCAGTTCCGCCCTCTCGTCCGTAAGGAGATTGAGCAGCACTGCGCCAACTTCGGTCTCGACGCCGAGCTTGTTTCTCACTCGCGCATGCGTGGTCTCTCCGGTGGCCAGCGTGTCAAGGTCGTTCTCGCCGCCTGCTCATGGCAACGTCCCCACTTGATCGTCCTTGACGAGCCTACCAACTACCTCGACCGTGACTCCCTTGGTGCTCTGTCCAAGGCCATCAAGTCCTTCGAGGGTGGTGTTATCATCATCACTCACTCTGCCGAGTTCACCAAGGACTTGACTGAGGAAGTTTGGGCTGTCCAGAACGGTCGCATGACCCCCTCCGGTCACAACTGGGTTCAGGGTCAAGGTGCCGGTCCCAGACTCGAGGCCAAGGGTGGTGACGAAGAGGAGAAATTCGTAAGTTGACTCGTGCCATTCAACACAGACATCATGCTAATTGTACTTTCAGGACGCCATGGGCAACAAGATCGAGACTGTCGAGAAGAAGAAGAAGCTCACATCTGCTGAGCTCCGTAAGAAGAAGAAGGACCGCATGGCCCGCCGCAAGCGTGGTAAGTAATCAAGAATTTCTCTGACGATGATGCCTTTTACTAATTCGCTCGATAGGTGAGGAGGTCTTCTCTGACGAAGATGACTTCTAGAGCACTCGCTAACCTTTTTGGTGGTGTTTATGTTGTTGCACTAGAAGCATTTGGCCAGGCGTCCCGGATTAAAAAAGGGCTATGTTTATGACGTTTCTTTAACTATTCCCCGTTGTGAATCGCTCGCATTAGAGATAGATTCCATCTACAATAAAGATCTTTCTCGCTTTCAAATTTTGGCATTCTATCCTGTGACACTCGTTTGCTGGTTGAAATATATTTTGACAACCAAGCACGTGACGTGAACGCTAAGCTTTTCAACTCTTCACCCATCTGTGTCAAGATCATTGACCAACCTTCTCTGCGTACTGAACACAGCTGAGTGTCGCTATACCGACGCTCAACACCACTCATATCAGGAGGATTCGTGGAGACGAAGTCATTCTTAGGCACCTCTTTAGCCACAAATCTGTTGCAAAAGCGACTCTGCATGTTCTATCGCATATGATAACACTATACGCCATTGTGGAAGGGAAATCATTCGGTGTTTGTGCCAGTCTTCTGCACACAGGAAGAGACACCATGAAGTGGAAGAGCATGACTGTCTTTGTCATTGACTACATTTAACTACTGATTTGCTTTAACAGTTTCATCTCTGATCACGTCACTATCAGTCTGACAGAATCGGTCGACGACGCGCGAGCCCTCCTTGAAGCAACTGGTGATAACAAGTCGTTCGAGTGGTGCTTCAATAGAGAGGCGTCCGAATTCCGCGGGCTCATCAACGAGCTTGTGGAAGACGCGCGAGTCCTCGTTGGAGTGCCCGGACATAATAGGTCGGGTTGCATCCGTGTAGGGTGTCCCGAAGGAGAAATGTTCGAGCTTCCTGAGCTCATACTCCTGACTTTGTTGAATGCTTTCGACCAGCGAGCTCTTGCCCTCCACTTGGACACGATTTTGGCGACGGTCTCTGCGTTGCTGGCAACGGTTTTCAAGTCCTCGAAAACAAACACTCCTGAATCTCTCTCGGCAATCTCTGTGGATCTTTGTGGAGTACGAATGTCGATGTCTCGGTTTTGTCGTTGGTCTTCGAACTGTCGAATGCGCGATCGCGCTTCCTTCTTGGCCAGCTTCAGCCTTGCTTGTTCTGCGTCCGCTCGACGTCGTTGTTTCGCGAGCTCGAACATGTCTCTCTCCCGAGATGCCGCATCAGGTCCTTTGTGTCTGTTAGGTATACTGTTTGTTTTACAGCGCGCACTAGAACACTGACCTTGACCAGTGGGCATCGACAAGCTGACGGGACCACATCCGGTATATGTGTAGCCACGCAACTTGAAAGCACTTGCGATGTGCGAAAAGTCGACTTTGTCCAGGATCATGATGATCTCGTGGTTTGTGTATGGAGTTTGAATTCTCGGGTAATTTGCTCGAAGGATTCAATTTTTTCGATTTTCTGCAAAAGTAGGTATGATGGTTGACCGCGTTGCTTTATGAATCTCTGAATCCGGAAGTTCAAAATAGTTTCACGTTTGCGCCTCCCCCGCGTGGTTGCAGTTCAAGCCGGAATGACAAAGCCTTGTGCACGCTAAGCCTGCATCACATGTGCAGCCGACCAATCAATATAAAGGGAGGCACAGCCTTGTCTAACATCTTTCAATCAGGGCGGCTGTGTTTTATTGCACCGACTGCACAGCCCTGGAACGCAACCCGCAAAGCTGCGCCCGAAATGCAAAGCAATATCTTTGTTGATGGAGAAGGATTGATAGACGTCAATTAATATCGAGGACGCAGCCACCAACCATTTCTCGTATCGAGCCTCGAGGCTCCTTTGTGCTTGCTTTCGGCATCCATCCGCTCGTCTTCTCAAGACTTTTCAAGACCATCGCGCCAGGTCTGTCGCAATCACATGCACGTCAGGCGTGTGTATTCGACCCTTCGTCATCTGCTTGAATGCCGACATGCTCGAGGAGTCTTGACGGCCCCAGGTTGTCCTGTCTTTGGATTGTAGGTGTAACGGGTCATCGGTATCCGGGGTCAAGTATATACTGTGGAAATGCACAATCATTCTCTATAGCAGAGGAGTAGCCAAGGAGAGCAGTTCAGATGTTGGCTCTCGATGAACACTGCCCTGTGTCCTGATAGCACTGTGCATTTCTAGAGCTACCCGCGGTGCCCACTTAGCACACGGGGAGGGCGCAATGCTGCAGTCGCGCCTCAATTTTATGACTGTGCATGTTAAAGGAACACTAAACACAGCCATCGGCATGCACGAAGATGACGGACACCAAGCGCTTACGATATACCTAGATTATGGCACATGAGAGTGCCTCAATTTTGTGCCTGACCTCTGCCTTTTGTACTCGAGGGAGTCCATCCATCTACCCTCAGAATCTGGCAAGTCGCATCTGCTGCGAAATACCACGCCGAAACGTACTCTAGTCTTGACAAAGCCTGAACAACATGGCGTTCACAACAGAACTCCGACCAATGTCTCCCAACTCTGCCATTAGCTCTCCGCCCACACCTCACATCGCCTCTGGGACACAAACACCCGTTGGACAGCGCATGGTCGCAGCAAAGAAAGCCGATGGCTATAGATTGTTCTCAGAATTTATCTCCTCGGATCCGCTGCGGTCTACAACCATCTTTCGACGTTTTGATCGCCTCGCCATGCGCAACCTGCTCTACTTGGAGAGCGAGCTGGCAGCATTAGAGAGCGAGGTGGAGAGATTAGACATGGATCTGATCCCCGAGTCGATGATCAACCATCTGGGAGACTGGACTATACTCAAGGCCGAGGCTGAATACGCAGAAGAGGATACAACTGAGAACATATCCGAGGAAGAGGCTAGGAAACAAGAGTTGATGATAGCAAGGATGAAACTAGTAAAGAAGATCAGGGTCAAGGTGAAAGAGTATCGTAAGCAAATAGCACTGCATCTTCGAGCATGTCGTTTCTGACCTATGGCTACAGATGAAGCGCTAAAGTTGATGAACGAGGTACTCGCTCTCGAGAGACCAGAACATGATGATATCGAAACAAACGGCCGTATATTCGTCCAACCAGATGAGGACGACTACGACCATGATCACTGGCAAGACAAGGCCGAATCGCATGCCATCATACAAGGCGCAATGTCAATGCACCTCTGCGAAGAAAACCGCAAAGACCTCTGCACCTTGGCGCCACAAGTAGAGCGAGACCCCTTCACCCGCCTGGTCGAAAGCAAGCACCAACTCCGCAACATGATAAAAGACAAAAGCACCGGCATGACCAGCCTCTCCAAATGGAAGCGCTTAAACAAACTCATCACCTGGATCAGCGTTTGTCTCGTGGTGGCCTGGCTCGTTGGCGCCATCGTAGGTCTCTATTTCTGGAAGTCTAATAATGGTCGTCTTGGTTTACTCAGTGTCATGACACTGGGCTTTGCATTCTCGATTCTGTCGCTGACGACTGCAAGACGACATGATGTTTTTGCTTCCACGGCTGCGTATGCTGCTGTGCTTGTTGTGTTTATTGGGAGTACGCTTCAGAGTGCTGGGCCTCAGAGTGCTGTGAGTGCTACATTGAGCGAAACACGAGTGACGAGAAATCTTCAGCCTACTCGGACGTATCTAGCTTCTGGCATTGAGGCAGAGTATACTTCCAACAACACTTATGCTGTTACGCTCATAGGTGGTATGTTTGTTGTCGCTAGCATGTTACTCTGCGCGGTATTGTTGCTGCAACTGAGAAGAGGACGTATCAGACTATAACATACATTCGCATTCAAGACTATAAAAGTTCACAGTGCACCATATATTACTGTTATTTGAATGAGAGAACGATTGATTGTGAGGTTGTAATGATCTTGAGCACAGGTAACAGCAAAAGTAACCACATGCTCTATATAAAATGTCAAATGTTCTTTACAGGGTTCTTGCATACATCTGCAAGCTCAATCACAAGGTGGGTAAGACAAAGACATGAAGATGTTTGATTTCAATAACGCGAACAACTTTCATCATAGATCTCTGACCAGATCAACGCCGAACAAGACAACTAAAAGACAAAAGTACAAGACAACAAGACTAACGACAAACAGCATCTCCAAAATCCCCATAGCTCATAACTGCAAATGATGCATGGTCTCAAATACGCTTGAACTTGTGCCACTTGCCCAAAACCTTGTCCGTCAAGTCGCTGCGCACACGGTCAGCAGCAGTGATAGGTTTGGGTACAATCTCGGGTCTGTGTGAGTTGCTTCGTTGCATGCCACGATCAGAAACCTTTAATGCTCTCCTAGGCTCCTCTTGCTCCCAGCCAGCACGATGACTCAATGGCATATGACGTTGACGTTGGTGATGCGACTTTTTTGCTGCAGGAGCAGGAGAAGGAGGAAGAGGCTTGTGGATGTTGGGGCATGGCTTACGTTTGACGTTTTGATCTCTGGGATGCGAACGGATAGGAGCGGCGCTCAGAAGTGCGCGGCCAGGGTGTTGTGGAACAGGACTCAGGATCTTGGGGCCAGTGCTGGAGGCATGACGGAGTGGTGAGCCAGGAGGTGTGTAAGAGATAGGTGGAAATGGCTTTGCACCAGAAGGCAGTGGCTTACGCGGGATCTTGAATGGCCTAAACAGCGGTGTTCTGGGAGGTGAGTAGGAAGTTTGACTTTGAGAAGGAGGGTGCTCAGCACCAGCAACAACATCACCCACATTCGACGAATTCTCATCAGAGAAGTGTGTGAAACTTGACGAATTTGTATCGGGGAAGCTGGGCGTGACGGGTATCCCAAAGTCAAAGGGAGCAGAACTCATCGTCTGTCTGTTTTTGAATTTCTGAGCACCATATAGTCCAGCAGGATGAGGGTTATACTTCTCTTTGTAGGGATCAAACGGCGCTTGAGGAGCAATAAAAGGTAGGTAGTTGATCGGTGGCTCAGAAGACGAAGATGTAGTCGAGGAAGAGGGGCCAGCATCAACAGCGGGCTTGAGCTGATGCGGAACAGGGCTTGGTGGCGAAGGAATTGGCTCATCAAAGGGGTTGAAGACAGACATGAGGCTTAATCTGGGCAGGACTGGCGGTGCGGTTGATTGAGAAGGCACAGACAACCGGCGACTAGTAGAGATTGTGTTAGCTTGAAGCTCACAGATGTGGTCACCAGAGAGTATGTTCAAGTCGGAAGCTCTGGACAGATTTTTGTTGTTGGCGATGATCAACATGCGCTCAGCAACAGTATCAGTCTCAGCTCTGTGGACAGAGTAGCGATGCTTGTTGACAGCTGGAGGGAAGCGGTTAGCCTCTATGAAGACCGAAAGTGTATTGCCCTTCATCTTTGTTTACTCTTGAGGATGCTTACGAGCTCGATGTTGTGTAGAAGAGAGGATTATAAATCGAAGTGCTGTTCAAAGATTTGTTGTGAATTTCGTGTTGTATCCTTCGGCAGCAAGTGTTGGATACTCCTATTCATCTATGGACGAATTGAGAGCAGCTGGCCGTAGTTATCACTTCGTTGGGGGATCGTGGTCGAACAAAGGAACAAAGAACTTACCATGGCAAGTTGATTGTTCTTTGAGGGGAACAATGGAACATCCTCGAACAATACGCACAAAGAAAAGGATGTGGACGTCAAGATCTGAACGAGACCTTACGTTAGTAGGCAAGTTTCGAGGGCTCACATTGAAACTGTTTCCTTCAACAACTGACGCCGCTGCAGCAATGACGTTTGGAGAAGCGTCAGACTATTCATTTACTGCATCTCAATAAAAAGCAGCACTTTCAAAGATGGATAGCTACTTATTCAAGTTGGATAATGGTGTGCTTTGTGTTTCGACTTGATATGACTACTATTCTCATGCAGTCCTTGAAACCCCACTTGAGCATTGTTAGAGGATGCATTACAACACGGTCATGTATGAGTTTCAAAAATGGAGATTGGGAGACAATTTGCAAATTTCGCATCAGGCAGAGACACAAAGGGGCGAGGACCATGAAAATCTTGCAGAATCGAGTTCAAACCAGCTTAGGTACAGTAGGTAAGAATGGACATCCCTATCACTTGGTATCTTTAAGATGTAGCGCCTGTTCCGAGTGTCGATGATACCCATTCGAAGGTCCCGTAGTGCCAGAAACGTGGATTATCTCGCGATCTTGAAGGACTCCTGGAGCTCAGGCCTAGATCGTCTGAATAGTGAACAAGGGACCTGAGAGCATACTGAGAAATCGAGTTATTGTTGTTGAGCACCGCAGAGCAGGGATCCGCGCTGGAACACCTCGACGTCAGTACGAGTCTGTATGCGAGCCGTAGATCTGACTCACACAATACCGAGAAGTCGCACGCGTGCAATACACCATTTGATTGTGACAACACTGTGTCAGTGTTATGAAGCCATTTCGAATGCGAAGATTCAAAGGATCAACGGCTGGTTTAGGTCCAGTTCAGTGCCAACGCAAAGCTGAGGAACCTTGTGAACGATTAGCACATAATTTCAAAACCAGAGAGAAGACAGTGTCACTTGAGTGTACTCGGACGCCTTTAGCAGGGCGCGGGTCATGTGCAGAGCCTGTGTGGTGTTAGACGCGTCGGATCAACGATACTAACCAAAACTCGCCTCCTTGTAAGTCGGATCCGGGTTGGTCTTTGTGGACTCGAGAAACGCCCAGCTCATGGCACCTAAGCGAACGAATTGGTGAGATACAGATTCTTGTGGAAGGACGTATTCAACTTGCCTTCAGTGACACCATTTATCTGGGCGTCGGCACTGGTCTCGTCGTCCCTGCATCCAGAGAACATAGTGACATTCTTCCTTGCAGCTTCCTAGTCTTCAGAGAAGTCGTCTGAAGCAGCGAGGCCGGTCATTTGTCGCTTGTGTCGCAGACTGCGCAAGAACGAGGTTGCCCCGGCATAAAGGTCTCGAGCTTGAGCTTCTCTGTCAAGATTGAGATCATCAGTGATCAATTGCTTTGCCTCTTTCAGGAGCGCGACTCCGGCTTGATAGCCGTCAAGTGCATGGACATTGCCATCGTCATCGCTTCGATAGACGAATGGCAATTCCAGAGTTGACCCAGAGTGGCAGCAGTCAAGGATTAGAAACAGAGTACTGCTTGGCGGCAACTTGGTCACGAGATGTTTATGGAGCATATCCGAGTCGATCTGGCCATTGTCTTCGAAATCCACAGGTACAATGGTATCGAGCAGGCCTGATGGACGTTTACCGTGGGGGTCGTTAATCTGTCCACCATGACCAGAATAGTGGAAGAAGCATGTTGTATGTTCTTCACTGACCAACCAGTCCATCGCTGCCAGGATATTGTGTCCTGTCGGCGCGTATTCTTCGGCCAAGTCATCGCGGAGAACAACTTGGTCTTGTGGAGTGTCCTGATAACCTCGATACTTGATGAATTCTGCAACGTTGTCGACATCTTGGTGGCATCCATTCAACTCATTGTCACTCCTAGTGTAGTTGATGCCGATCAATAGAGACTTTCGACGAGGCATGCAGCTTGATGAACTCGATGATGCTCGGGTGGGAGTTTTTTTGGGATTTGAATATTTCTGATGATATTTTGATAGTGTGTAGGGATGTGTGTGAAAGAATCAGAAAGATCGTAGGTGATGTGCGTGTTTACATTGTTGTTGAGAAGTTGATGGTTGTTGCGACAAAGTTGGCAACACCGTCACCGCTCCGTAACCTCCGCCTCAGCGCCTCTATCGCTCTTTCCACTTCCAACAGCTGTATATATGCTATCAGAATCAGAACAGATCTACGGTGAACACAATCTCTTTTTTTTCTTCTGATCTCTCGTGATAGCATCCGGCAACCACAATTAGTCGTGAGCCTCAACATACACGACCATGTCTCAGCGACTCTGGTATCCAATGAGCACCCGGTGCAAATCGTTGAGCTCTGTCAATTCTTTATTATTGGTCTCTGCTAATTCACCAGGCTCATTGTGTCTGATTCGTCGCCCTCATTGTCGTTGTCCTTACACAAACGACATGCTTTGTCAATTGTCTCGCTGTAACAAAGCAAGACAAAGGCGCACCTCGCATTTTTGCAAGACAATGCATCTGTAAGGGCAAGTATCTTGTGATGGACTATAAGGAGTTGTGCTGCTTCATATCCTGCAACCTCCCCGATACACCAATCTCTCAATTTTAAGTCCAGTTGATCTTGCCTACCATGTACGACACCGTTGCAACCAACACTCGCCTCATGAATTCTGGCATGGCCTTTTGGACGACAGAGAACACTATTCCGGCTGGACCGCAAAATGCCCCTGTATCTCAGCAGCAACAGCAAACACCCAGAAAAAAAAGTAGACTAGCACGTCTTCGTAACATGCTGCGTCTTGACGGTAATATCAATGATCATGCTCGTTCTTGTAGGTGCATTCGATGCCTGCAACTCCGCGGTCAATTGAACATTCAAGTCATTCAAAAGCCTCAACCTTCTTTCAGTCCAGGCACACCTCGTCGTGCTCCAACCCCTCCGAGACGCAGAAACTCAAGTCCACAGATTCAGAGGACGAGTCACACACCACAAAGACCTATTGCCAAACGTTATCAGACTGAAATGCCTCTTCCTTATGTACCTTCTCAGACTCCTCCTGGTTATCCGAGCTATATCCCACCTCAACCTGTCCGTGGTCCAATTCGCAGAAAGCCGCTGCCTCCTGGTGCTTCTGTCTTTGTCTCGACTCAGCCGCCTGTTCAGTCCCCTAATCCTGTCTCGCCCATCTCAATTTCAGCTTTGAATATTGACTTTGACAGCGCTCCAATCAGCCCCATCTCTCCACCAAGCCCGGCAATCTCTACAACTGCTTCTGAACCCGATTTTGATCAGGCCAGACTCAATCGCATGAGCACTTACTCCTATCTAGATGGACACACTGATCTGTCTGCCTTTGCTACCACGCCCTACGCCGAAACCTTTGCTTCTTCAAGCGCCGCCATGCCAGGTCTCGTCGTGAGAACTGCCACGCCAGTCTCGTTTCAAAAAGCAAAACCTGTCCAAGTGGGTCCTGTGAGAAAGAAGTCTGCGATTCATAAGCTGACATTGCCAATCAGATCTGTTCCCGTCAATCAACCCGAGATTGTTCGTCGTCCCAGTATCAACTCGCTTGACTGTGTCGCTGGCTCTGAGAGTGAGCACTCGCCGAGCAATGTTTCGATTGCTGGTGCTTCTGAAGAATCTTCCGATAATGGCTCGCTAGGTACGCATGCACGAATTCTTAGGAGAGTTTTGGTTGAGTCTTTGGAGGGTAGGTCTCTTATTAGAGATTCGTTTGTTCCCAAGTAATTGTTTGAGGTGAGTCCTCTTCCCTTCTCCATCCTCTCTTCCGTCGCTCCCGTTTGTCTTGAGCCTTGTTGTTTATCGTCTACCGGAGTTTGATGATTATAGAATGGTAAGGAGTTATTCAACTGAACAATAATATAAGAAATCCTGAACAAGAACTTTGATGTGCCAATCACCGTGAAGTGTGCAAGCTTGTGAATTTAGGTGTTTATTGTAAAAGTCGTAATGCCAAGGTAGAGTATATTTATGCCGACAGTGTAACTGGAGTAAATCAGATCATCACCTGGCATCGCTCCACTTGGGAGGTCTCTCAGGCCTTGTAAACTGATCTTGAAAGTGCTCCTCCCACCAAGTAACAGGGGTAAACAAATAACTGCCAATGACGCAGAAAATGGTGGCCAGAAACTGCCAGATGGGGACAATGATGGAGATCCACGGCAGAATGAACTTGATGAACTGGTCTGTCTGGTACAGATCGTTTTGACTCGATATGTAGTACTTGATTGTTCCCTCGTCCTCGGGGTCCTTTTGAGGCGACAGGTGCAGTACAGTGACGAGCGAGACTTCAGATCGGTGGGTAGGGATGGCCCAGATGGCAAAGACTTGGGTGAGGCCGACGTAGAGAACGAGGTTCTTTTGGTCAAACGAGACGCTGTGGACCTTTGCGGTTATGCGTGGCGACATGATCTTGTACCATCGGTATATGCGCTCGACTAGGTAGCGGGAATGTGCTGAAGAGCCGGTGCGGCAGAAGGGGTGGGTGAAGCTCGCATCGGGAGTAAAGTACTTGTTGACGGCGGCAAGCTGTAATGATGGAGGGGTTTCGGTCAAGAGGGCGATCACGTAGGGGATCTCGGCCACAGGATCGTCCATGTTGAGGAATTGATGGAAAAGACAAAAGGCATGATGGCAGTCTTCGGAGTTGGAAGTTGTTGCTCTCAACTTTCACATGCTCGACCAAGGCCAACGTCATGAGGTCCTCAGGACCCTTGGACCTGGCCTTGGCCTTGCGGCTCGCATTCCCCGCCAAGAGGCAGCGATAAGGCTTATCGGGATACCGACTTTCTGCAGCTCGTAAATTTTATTCGAGTCTTGCCGCCCAACTGCTAGTCAAATAATCACGTCGTCTGGAAGTTTCGCAAAGAGACGTTCAAAATGGCGCCGGGAGAACACCATCATCGGAGTACGACCAAGCAGTCGCACAAGCCCTACAAATCAAAGCACATGAGCAAGGGCGCAATCAAGGACAAGAACAAGGGTACGTGAAGACACAATCAGCCTAGAAATCACAGTCGCCAACACCACACAGGCAAGGTCGAGTCAGTAGGATTCGAACGTGGAACCAGAAAGACCCCCCATCAACAAATCATGTCCAAGCTGGACCGCCGCAACCAGGCCAAGCAAAAGCGCCTGGTCAAGGACGCCGAACACGATCGCCAGACCAACGTTTTCCACGGAAAGAACGCTGCTCCTCGCATTTGCGCCGTCATCCCTCTCTGCGAAGACATCTCGAGCGCCACCGCCGTCCAGAACCTCGTCCGCAGTGTCGACATTGAAGAGGAAGCCCCCAACTCGAACCTCTGGAAGGTCGACGTCGCCCGCTTCAAGCAAAAGCTCCAATTCATTACCCTCGGACGTCGCGATGTCCTCGATGCCCTGGACGCCTGCCGTGTCGCCGACTTTGTTATTTTTATTCTGAGCGCCGATCAAGAGGTGGATCCTTTGGGCGAGCAGATGCTGCGTACCATTGAAAGTCAGGGTGTGTCGAATGTCATCACTCTGGTGCAAGGACTCGATCAAATCGAGCCCGCAAAGAGACGCCCGCAAGTCTTGGGCTCGCTCAAGTCTTTCATCACCCACTTCTTCGCTACTCAAGAACGCGTACACTCTCTGGATGCCCGCCAGGACTGCGCCAATGTCGTGCGCTCGCTTTGCACCACCACACCAAAGGGAATCCACTGGAGAGAGGCACGAAGCTGGATGTTGGTCGACGACATGGCCTGGCCCGAGGACGCCTCCAATACTGTTGTCTTCACTGGAACCGTGCGTGGAAGAGGCCTCAAGGCTGACAGACTGCTGCAAGTTGGAGACTGGGGCGACTTCCAAATTGAGAAAATCATGGCTGCCGCACCCCTGGAAAGCAAGAAGAAGCACTCGACCGACGACATGGCCATGGACGACGCTCCTCAGCAGGACGACGTCCTTGAGCTTCCTTCCGAGGACCAGGACGATATTGCCGATCTCGCTCCCGAGGAGACGGCCATGACTGACTTTGCACCTTCGGTAGCTGCCACGGAACGTAAGGGTGTTTTGCTGGACGACCACCACTACTTTGACGAAGACGAGGACCCCGAGGCCTCAAAACCAAAGAAGCTGCCCAGAGGCACTTCGAAATATCAGTCTGCCTGGTACGTCGGCGACGTTTCAGACTCTGGTTCTGACCTGGAGAGCCCCGACGAGGATATGGACGATGCTATGGACGACGCCGTCCCTGCTGATGGTACCGAAGGCTTCGCTCCCCGTGAGCCCACAGAGTACGCTCCTTCAGAATACCCACAATCAGAAATGTTCCTGGATCGATCACCCGAAGACGAGGCCGAGCAACTGGCTGCTTACCGCCAGTCACGAAAAGCAGAGGCCGAGGAAGATCTCGAGTTCCCTGACGAAATCGAACTGCACCCCAATGTGTCAGCCCGCGAAAGACTGGCTCGCTACAGAGGTCTCAAGAGTTTGCGCACCAGTGCTTGGGAGCAAGACGAGGACAAGCCGCACGAGCCTGCAGAATGGTCGCGCCTGCTCGAGATTGCCAACTACAAGGCAGCACAGCACCGCATGGTCAGCGAGGCCCTGGTTGGTGGTGTTGCCCCTGGAACCCGCGTTCACGTCTACGTTCGCCTAGGCGATTCTTCCCCTGAGACTCTCAAGACTCTTCCCACACCGACAGGCATCTTCTCGTTGCTGCGTCACGAGCACAAGCGTACTTCGGTCAACCACAGCATCACCCTCAGCAGCGATTACCCTGCACCGCTCAAGTCCAAGGACGAGCTGATCATGCAGTGCGGCCCTCGTCGCTTGATCATCAACCCCCTATTCTCACAAGCAGGCAACACACCCAACAACGTGCACAAATTCGACCGTTACCTACACCCCGGTCAAACCGGCATGGCCTCCTTCATCGGCCCGCTAACATGGGGCAACGTACCTTGCCTCTACCTCAAGCGCACCTCCACCATCCCACCTCCCCCAGCCGACTCGGACGCCGAAGACGACGACGCCATGGACGACGACTCGATCGCCAAACCCCTCTACACACTCATCGCCACCGGCACCTCGGTGGCCCCCAGCACCAACCGCATCATCGCCAAGCGCGCCGTCCTCACCGGCCATCCCTACAAGATCCACAAGAAGCTCGTCACCATCCGCTACATGTTCTTCAACGAAGAAGACGTGGCCTGGTTCAAGGCCATCCAGCTCTGGACTAAACGCGGCCGCAGCGGTTACATTAAAGAGTCTTTGGGTACGCATGGATACTTTAAGGCTACCTTTGACGGCAAGATTAACCCTATGGATGCTGTGGGTATGAGTTTGTATAAGCGCATGTGGCCTAGGTGGGCCAGAGAGTGGAGACCGGGTATGGAGACTGCCACTCTGGAGAATGAAAAGGGTGATATGATTGCCTAAGAAGTGTCTTTGCATATTTACATATTGGGATATGGGAGTTTTTTGTCGATATTGTTACAGGCGCTGCAAAAGGGGTTCATGAAATGAAATCAAAAAAGCTTGCTTCCTTTTTCCATATGACTTTGTTGGCATTGTAGAGCATTTTCTGCAGTTGTAGCTGTGCAATTCTGTGACACTGACATTGCTCTTTCCTTTCAACAGACCAACGTGCTGTGCTCCGTGATGCTCATGGCCCTGAATTGTTCCCTGCATTGGGACCTCCGCTTCAAACGCCATAACCGTAAGTCATCGAAGGACTCCTGTTTCTATCATTGACCTCTAGCCCAGGGCCAACAAGAGCGTTTCACGACTGACGATTTGGATTGTCCCTTCTTGTCCTTTAGATCGATGCCAGAAACCCCGACTCTGTATGGCGTTGATGAAGGGTGCTCGAAGCGAGACAGAGGCTTTGAAAGCTGGAGTAATGTGGTGCTCGAGCAACGGCCGAAACCCCTCATGCGATCCATGTGTACTCGCTCTCTACGAAGATTTGGCAGTCGCGTTGCCTCTTGTCGCAGCAGGGGATGTGTGTCCGGCTGTTCGCCATTCCTCCTTGTTTCGAGTAGTTCCCCTGAGGACACCCTTGTCTCCTGGGTTTTGTTACGACATCCTCGTCTTTCCTGGTCTCTTACCCTCCTATCCCACACCCCTTCTCCATTACCTCTTTCTTCAAGCAGCAGGCAACTCCTCAACCTCATAAATAACCCGTATCATCAACGAACAACTCGGACAAACAGCAATCTCCTCTCCATCCCTAAGATCCTCGATATTGATTTCAAAGCGATCGCCACAGGGGCATGGGTAAGTGTATAGTTGGGTAATGGGATCGTAGGTCATGTCTTCGATTTCTATCTCGTCGTAGATGCGTTCTTGGGATGTGTCGACCATTGTTGCGGTGGGATGCGCGGGTGAAGGGTTTGGGATTGTTGGTGGAGTGGAGTGGTTGTTTGGAGGACTGCGTGTAGCGAGAGTAGATGTGTCTGTTGTGTAGAGTGTGGTTTGTTTTGTCTGTGCGAGTGAAAGAGTCGGGAAAAAATTGTTGATGGTCATGCTTCAGAGGGTGGCGTGGGGGAGCGCGCCGGCCCGAGCATCGGCCAAGTCGGGAACACTGATGTTCTGTACGCTAAGGCTATCGGTGACCCTGGCTCCCTCTTTCACCTATTGTCTACAATATGGCTCTATGACAAACTTTCTGGTCCGCCTATTCTCTCACATCACCTATGTACCACAGTTACGGAGTATGGATGTCAAGCATATCTCTAGGCGTCAACTCTGATCGATGGTGGCCAGTGCTGCTTTTTAACATCTGTTCACGGAAATATGCTGTTGAAAAGAGCAAGCTTGATACCAGTTGCCCCCTTCACAATGCCTATTACTGCTAGATAAGTTTGTCCTCCGCGATCTCAATCAAAGTGTTTGTCACTCAGGTCCTGCCGTCCTCGTCCCTCCATACACCCTGATCAGCCAGCATCTTGCTAGGATGATCCCTCGAGTTTTCCACCTGCAGTGCAAGTCTGGAGTCATTATTGAGGCCGGCAATCTCGCGACGCGCATCTGTATCAGCATCCTCAGGATCGTCCGTGTAGCGCTGAGCGGGGTATTCGATGACTCTGTTGGCTGCGTCGGACTCCTCTTCCAGGACACGGTGAGGGAGGCGCATGCTCTCGTGGGCCCATGTAGGATGCAATGCTGGCGTGACAATGATGATGGCCTGCCGCTGATGTTAGCATGGATGTGAAGAAGATAGAATCGAGAAAAGACAACTGACCACCCAGACGAAAACGCCTACTGCGACGCCAATCATAAGACCAGCCACAGTCCTCTCCTTGTCCCTCCATGCACCTTCACAGCCAATCTGGCGATCGAATCGCTGCGTACACGTATCGACCGTGATTTCGTGACCAGGGAATGGATAAGGCATATCTCTTACGCTCCTGAAGCCGCAGCAATCGAATGCCTCCTGGATTCTTTTGATCTTGCCAGCATTCTTTTCGTGGAACATGCTCTGCCACTTTTCTCTCAAAGCACAACCCAGACCTCCAACAGGCGAGATATGTGTGCCGCTCAGCGTCGCGACTACGGTGATATAGACCAGCAAACCAAGAATGGTGAGGGTAGAGGGCAGGAGAACGGCAGGGAAGTTGCGTGCGTGGCGGTGTCGGAGTTTTGGGTGTTGAGCCAGTGATGATGCGAGTGCAGTACTGGTTTCCATGCACAATCCTGCGAAAGGTGGAAGGGCGAGTGCAAGAGTTGTGAGAGATGACGCGATTGGCAAGGATAGCGTCGAGGTCTGGTGTACGGCATATCTGCATTTCGACCCATCAGTCTATGAGGACAGTGACCATGCAAGAGCTCAACTTACGCTGCCATTGCAGTCAAAGCTCCAAGATACTATACTGCATCAGTAGGGAACAGCTCAAAATGTTATATGCGGCTTACAAGGACGCTCAAGATGACCGATATCTGGCGCCTGGTAAGCGACGCCATTTTGAGTCTCAAAGTCTGAATTGTTGTTCTTCAAGATGCTCGTTGGGATGATAAGAACAAGCTGCTTCAGATGCAACGTGCTTCAAGTAAGGTAGTCGCTATCAGTGACGAAGCGTAGATACCGATCCAGGATATAAGAAAACTGAAGAGAGTGGGTCAAGGAGGGAAGAACTTTGAACAACCTCTTCTCCGTTTGTCCTTATCCACATGAAACAAGGAAGCAGTCATGGATCAAGATGCTCATGGCGTGAGCCAGACACCAGACATACGAGCGGTTTGTTGATGCATGAAGTCGTCATCTTCTCCGCATTTGCTGATCAGTCGGCAAGGTCACTCTCAAGAGTCCTCCGTCCGTCTCAAGCAGAGGCATTTTCCAACTGCCCAAACATCACATCACGGTAATTCACGCAGAATGGAAGCCTGGTGATTTGCTGACTGGAAAACATGGTGTGTGGTATCTCGGTTGATAGATTGTTCGCGCTTTACGGATTCGTGCGTGCTTTGCATGTGAAAGGCTGTCACGCGCCAACGTGCATCGTCACGCCGTGAACTTTTATCCCATCCCATCTTGTGCAAAGATAGCTTTTCGGCCATCAGGCATACTTTGAAATAACCCTCCAAAGATTTCCAGCATACAAAATGCCTGACAACAAATCCACCTCGAAGTCCACCTCGGCATTAGTCTCCGCGACTCTACGAGAACATACCACGCCGCTGACCGAACGGACTGAAGCCATCGTCTCAGCTTCACAATCGATAGACGCTCAGAAGCGAGCTCTGGTTCAAGACACGCAGAAGCTATTACGACAAGCGGAAGAGCTCGAGAAGACGATAGGTCAGAGCGTCGACCAACTCAAGGAGATGGGCGATCTTCAGAATTGGACTGAAGTCGTGTTTCGAGACATCTCAGTGATTGAGGAGACTTTGAGGATGGCCGAAGAGCAAGAAGCTGGGAATGAACAGGTAGTCCAGAACGCCGATACGCGCACCACCTAGTCCAAAGACCGACTTCAGTCTCTTGTGGTGGAACAATCAAGAAGCGGTGGCGAAGGGATCAGATGAGTCTCGAATTGATCTCAACCCTCCTTCTGAGCTTCTCTACCACGTTGGCTGTGCTTCAGACTCTTCATACTCAATCTAGGTCTGCTTTTGCGTGTGTTGGCTGTCGGGGCTTTCTTGCCACCTAGTAACGAAGCAACCATAGGAGGTCTGACAGCTACGAATTTACCCTTGGGCGAAAACACTTCGACTTGCGGAAAGGGATCGTGTGGAACTTCCTCTTCTGGCGGGCCCAATGGCTTCCAAGTTGTTGTCTCGGAATCTGATGAAGCAGGCAATGTGTTAGTGTCTATAACCTTGCTCGAAGGTGGCGTGTAGGTAGGCTTGTTCTTGGCCGACTTTCGTACTTGTGCGACAAGCTCAACCCAGCCAACACCTTCGACCAAGATATCCGCAGAGTAGACTATGAAAGGTAGCTGCTCAGGCTTTAGCTTGGCGGCGGACTTGGAAGTCAACGGACCGGCACGTTGCCTCGTAACATCCCATTCGAGCTTGAAGGTGCCTGCTGACGCGAGATTTTCGCGAGCTTCCTTTGTCATGATCGTGTGTAGCCCAGCGGCTCTTTCACCGCTCTCAATAGCCACAGCCTTTTCGGTAGAGGTAATGTGAGGATGCAAAGGCAGGAAAGTGTATGACAAGAAAACGAGATCTGGTGTCGTGGGAGTGATGCGAATAAGACCACCTCCTAGTAACAGTGACTGGCCAGGCTTGATGGACATTTGCTCAGGAACTACGCGTGAACGCATGACAAGGTCCTGATGATGCTCAGGAAGAACAAACTCTTCGAGGTTGGATCGAGAAACGCCGGGAAGATCAATGAGCTCACCCTTTCCGCTGCCAAAGGGCACGCGAATGGGCGAGGCTGTGGTTCCCGGCAGAGATGATATGACAGGCATGACAGGGTATGGTGTCTCGACCTGAGCAGGAGGGAGCAGTGAACCTTCTTCCACGTCAAATACATCGGGCTCATCCTGATCAATCGTTTCTCGTTGAGGCTCAGCCGAAGCATTATCAGAAGCACTGTGTGTCGAGCCGGCAGCACCTGTATTCTGAACATCGGGCAAGTCGGAAAGAGACTTGGTGGAGCCAACAGGAGCTGACGGAGTGTCTGGCTCTAGTTGGACATGCATAGACTGGGGTGTAGGAAGCTTCTCTTGCGCCCTGCCCTTGGGAAAGGCAACTTCGAACAGATTACTCTTGCCCACATTGACTTTGCCAACCATCCATGCAGCACCACCTCTTTCCCAGATGTCTTCTTTGACCTGTTTCGTCCACCAGCCACGCTTTGCGCTCACGCATCGCATGTTGCCCAGTCTGACGTTCCTTCCGGTGCGACCAAGAGCGTCACGTAGCGTCTCACGAAGATATGGCATCAGGCTGTCAACCTGTTCCTTGTTCGGTGCCAGGAGATCGGAGCGAGTGACGATAAAGGAGACGTCGGCGACACGATCGCGAACGTATTTTCTGTGTTTGGAACGGCGGTTTTGAGTGCGTAGAGAAGGAAGATCGAGGCGGTTCAATAGATTGGGGATCAGCGACATGGGAAAGTCTGCGGCATCGATGATGTGGTAGATGTGGTTGTTCTTGTGAGGAGAGTCTTCGATTATGCTACGGATGCTGTCGATGGAGGGGTGGAAGATGGGAACACCGGTGTGATGGTGCAAGAGGTTGTGGCAGCGGTCGCAGATGGGAGTCTGCTTCTGTGTGGATTCCTGGGTAGCAATAGGTGGGCTGTCCAGACCCAGGTCTTGCAAGACCTTGTTGTCAACCTTGTCTAGAGTTGCCTGAAAGATGAGGTCTTCCTTTTTGGCATCATCCTGAACGAACTTCCGGACAGCAGACCTACTCAGTTTGTAGAAACCAGCTTCCTCGGGAGCGACAGTCTGACTGGGAGCACCACAGCCTGGGCATGATAGAGGGAGTCTCAGTGTTTTTTGCTTGGTCTCATTCTGCTTGCGCTGGATCAAGTCATGTTGGTCGTGTGCAGGAAGGGATGCCTCGGTTGAAGAGAGGCGTTTCGCGCCGAGATTCAAGGAGCTTAGTGACGAAATTAGAGGGAGGAAGAATGGCTGTACAGAAGGTCGAGCCAAGGGCTTCCTCGCCAGAGCATTGCGTGAGCGAATGGCCACTCTACTAAACATTTGGATGTTGTGGCAGCTCACAAAAAAGTTTCTGGATCAAGGTCTACAATGACGAGCGGCCAAAATGGTCGGCCCGAGCACGTCGGCCGCCATGGGTTGCTCATGCGCCACCATTCCCGTGCCTTCAATTGCTTTGTACCATCAAGTCCACCTTTGCTCATTTCACACCACAACACTTCCAACATGTCGTCGCTCAATCTCGCACGCCTTGCTGTTCGCTCTTGCTACTCGCCCGCTGCTCGCCGCGCCATCAGCACGACGCCGGCCTTCCGCTCATCATGGTCGCCCGGACCTTCGCCGCCACGCCTTCCCAAGGACGAGCAGGAAATCTTTGACAAGCTCATGAAGCAGTCCACTGGTGCCTTCAGCACTCCTCAGCAAGCCCCCGAAGAGACCGTCGCCGAAGCCGCCCCTTCCAAGCCCCAAGTCAACCAATCGCCTCAGATTAACCAGTCGCCCGCTCTCAAGGCTGACGGCAAGGGAGAAGAACTACATCCCAATGTCCGCCGTGGTGCTCCTCCAGAGTTCGAGGGCGATGTCAACCCCCAGACCGGCGAGGTCGGCGGTCCCAAGAACAACCCTCTGCGATGGGGCCACCAGAGCGACTGGAGTTACAACGGCCGTGTTACCGACTTTTGAGCTCGATCTATCCTCCTCTCTCCAACCGTCCGACTTCCTCTCTCACTCTGCATATCTCGCTCTTCATTCTCGACATCTCCTCGACCGCCTCCCTGAGCCCTGCAACCCCCTCGAGTCGCTCCAGCCACTGCTCGCGATCCCTGAGTCTCCTGCGTAGTCCAGCACTTCGAGCGTCCAACTCTTCCTTTTTGCGAACGAGTTGCTCTTCGGCTCTTCCATCGTAGACCTGGCCCGCCACCGTCTTTCTCGCAACCAGCAATCGCTTCTCCAGTCCTTGCGCCACCGTCGCAAGGTGTTCGGCTCGCGCCCGAGTGTGTCGTCCTACACTGCCATGCATCACCTGCTCCAGTATCCGTATTGCTGTCTGTAGCAGTTGCGCATTGGTCTTGAGGACTTGAGTCAGTGTGCTCGCGAGCTCGATGCGTTGGACCCCAAGCTGCCACTTTGCCTTTTCGACTTGTTTCTGCAATGTCTCGACTTGTGCTGGAAGTGTCGAAGGATCTGGCTGCTGTTGTGTCGGATCTGTTTTTTGTACATTCATGAAATTAGCATAGCTCCGTAGTCTCTCAATGATACCCTTCTCTTTCTTGTACAAACACATACCCAGTATTTGACACAGCAGCACAACATTCTGCTCCATGTGTGCTTCCACCGCCGCTCTGACAATCTCAATGTTGGACATGAACTCCTCGACTTCGACTTGAACGATATCCTCGTCTTGAGCATCTAGCTTCCCATCCAACTGCGCAGAAACAATCTGTGCCGTTTCTCTCAACTGCATCGCTGTCAGCCACTCCTCCTCTCTGCTCCCCAAAAAATCAGAAATGAAGACACTTACCTCGCCAACCAACACCCCCTCACCCTCCCCAAACGCAACAGCCCTCACCGCGTCAACAAGCACTTGTTTCTTTGCCCCCTCGACTTGTTTTCCTCTCAGCAAATCCCTCGTTTCTACGGTTTTTTTGTCTTCAGCGATGGTTTTGGACACTGCTTCGTGGGTTGTTTTGTTGGTCGTTAGGTCTTTCCACAGGAGTGCGAAGTGAGGGTTTCGTGCGAGGGTTTCGGGGTCGGGTTGTGGCAGCATATTGTGATTTTGGTATTTTTCTCTTTGATATTTCTTGGTTTTGGATTCCGAGGTATCTTGTCGATGGTGTTGGGTTGTTGCTTTTCTGTGTATGAGCTTTTGTTTGGTGTGATGGTTGGCGGGGAGTAAAGTGGACAGGAGAGGAGTTGCTCTCCGCAATGACCATCTTGATTCACAATGTTGGCAACAAACCATCGATGGCCAGAACTTCTCAAAAGCAACACTTTAATCTCGTCTATACCCATGACCATGTCTGAGTTCATACTAGACCTGTACCCAAGGGGCCTCACACTATAGACACTCATGATCAAAGACATCATCTCAAAGAAAGGGCGAATGCGATAAAAAGTTCTTGTCCCCGAATCTGTGGCCATCAATGTTGAAGACTACGAAGTTATAGAGACAAGAAGAGAAAAAAGGCTATGGTACAAGAATTTTAAAAGGGGGGAGGCCTCCGTCTTGCCAATTATCTTGTCAAACCTCCTCATCATTCATCAACCCAAGCAAGAAACCGCCCGAACTCCTGCAATCCTTCCTCTGGGTATCTCTTTTTAGGGTGGGGTGCGAGAAAAGAAATGCATTCCTTGAGCAAGCATGTATTCTTGGTGAATGGATGATTGAGGTGATATTAACGGTGTAAGTCGTGTGTTTTGTCATTCATCATCATGTTCGCCAGCTGCTTGCTCGCGTCCCATGCTTTCTGGCCTTTGGTCTCGTTATCGTCCATCACAAACAATGAGTGGTGTTGAATTCTACTTCTGGCATTCGAGCCCGGAGTGAGCAGAGAGAATGATCGATAGAGTCTACTCTTCTTCACTGCTCTCGCTGTCGTCGTCATCACTGCTGTCGGCGTGGTGAGGAGCTGAAGGTGCTGCGCCACCACCAACAGAGTTGACATCGCCAGACATGGCAGCCATCTGCTCCTTGAGCTGTCTGATGCGATCCTCCTGCTCGTGCTTCTTCATCGGCTTGTGCTTCTTCTTCGCAGCTCCGCCAGAACGTGCCGACGGCTTCTCGGGCTCATAGTCGTCGTCGATGGCGTTGGCATCCATCTCGACTGGCTCGGCCTTGGGGAAGATGCTGCGGACGTAACGAAGCAGCTTGTGCTGCACCTCATTGGGCAGATCGTCGATTTCGAGCTCAACATCGTCGCCGGCCATATCCTTGTACTTGGCAACATTCTCAGTGATGATGTTGGTCAGCTTTTCAACCTGCTCGGCGCTCATGTGTTCTGTAGCGCTGCTGATTTCCTGCTTCTCATCATATGTAACCAGGCGTTGCTTCTTAGGCTTAGAACTGGTCTTGATAGTAGGCCGAGAAAGGCTGGAGCTGCCGCCGGATTTCTTGCTGGGTTTGCTAGCAACATTGCTGCCGCTCTTGCTCTTCTTCTTGTTGCCAGAGGCCTTGGGAGATGCGCGTTTGCCACCGGAAATCGATGCGACCATGTTTTGCATGGCGGCCAGTTGCTCTCTGAGCAGAGAGATCGTAGCCTCATTGTTGTCATGTTCGTCGTCTTCGTCGTGAGCATCATCGGACTCATCGCCATCAGAAACATCTGACACGGGACTAGCGCGTTGAGATTGAGGCGTGTGTCTCTTGATCCAGCTATCCTTCTTGGACCACTCTCTGTGAAACTCGGTCTGGAAGTCTTTGCCCATTTGATGCACGACATTTTCAGCAGGGTTGAATCTGAAGCAGTTGGTGAACATCAATTCAAAATCGTTTCTGAACTCTTCGGCAGTCGCATACTGTCCTCCCTTCAGCTTCTGGGTGATCGTAGAGATGTCCATGGGGTGCTTGATGATGCTGAAGTACTGAGGAATATTGAGGGCAACAGGATCGACAGGGATGCGGAACGGAGCGGCGAAGCGGTCGTACTTTGACTTGCGGAACTCTTCCAGGATGTGCTCGCAGAATTTCAAGCCAGTCTGGGCTTCCTTTCTCTTGGGCTTAGATGTTGAATAAGGCAGATCGCGTGGGGCCGGAGGGACAACTGCCCGCTTGGGCCTGCCAGCGGTCGAGTCTCGGCGGATCATTGGAGTTCCATCAGGCAAGAGAGCAAACGTCTCACCAGCAGGCGACTTCACCGGTGCAGAAGGCTTGGCTGGCTCAGCGCGAGGTAGAGCCGCAGGCTTGGGTGATGCCTTCTTGGCGACGTGCGACTTCTGTTTGGGCAACGCAGCTTCTCCAGTAGGACACATTTGCATCTGCTTGACGAAATAAGCTCGGAGGTTTTGCGCCGAGACAGAAGCAGCATGGTTCATGCCGTTGAAAGTAAAGCAGTTGGTGACCATGAGCTCGAAATCAGACACAAGATCGTCGACCGATGAGTATTGGTCGTTCTTGAGCTTTTGCTCAATCGTGGTAAGATCCATGGGCTGTTTGATGACAGTCGGGTAGTGAGGAATATTCAGAGCCACATAATCGACAGGCTTGGTGAACCAGAAGGCAGACTTGACTTTCTTGGTGTTCTTCATCTTTTCGATCAAGAAAGCCTTTTGGTTTTTGGTGATGGGGCCAGAGCTAATGCGGGGAGTGTTCTGAGGGCGAACAACAGGGACGGCAATACCGTTAGTTCCGCCGTTTGATGTGACGGGTGCAGACTGAGCAGCGCTCACAGCTCCGCTGGTTTCAAATTCAGCTTGCGCCTCGTCATCAACACCATCTACGGTCTTCGTGCGCTTTGCGGAAGGCTCGCCAATCGCATCGTCGTCTTCGCGTGCGCGCACAGTTCCTGCTGAGGGCGCATCTGACATTTCTTGGTCGACTGAAGTGTCTACAGGAAGCGCGGCAGGCGCCTGGTCGGCGAGGATGTCCATAGCCGGTGCTGTTCCAGCTGCCACAGACGAGTCGGAAATGGAACCGTTAGCTAGGGGAAGATCTGATGCGGGTTCAAGATCGTCAGGTTTTGACTGGTCGCCAACACCGTTGGAAAGATCTGTGGTTGAGGGTTGATTCGTGTCGGGGTTGGCGGCAACAACACCGTTAGTGGCGGCAGCGCTTGAGTCTTCAGTCACTTGAGGTTGCGGTGCAGTGGCGATGGAGTGAGTCTCGGCCGCAGGCGCAAGTGAAGGTGCGTCGGTGATCTCGGTGTCCTCAGTGATGTGCGCTTCGCCGTCACCAAGCGGCTCTGACGGTGAGACGACAGGCTGGTCAAGGTTGGCGTCAGATGGGATGTACTTAGCAACGCCCTCGATGCCGGAAGATTGTTCCGTCACTGGAGCAGCGTCAGATGTAGGTGGACCGTCAACAGTCTGTGAGTCGGCGGGAGTCGGAGGGCCATTCGCTGAAAGGTCAGTGGCAGCCGGCGCCGACTTCAACGCGTCGGAACCATCAACAATATTGTCGAGAGGAGCCTTGACGACATCGTCGACGGACCCTTCGTTGGGTTCCTCGCCAAAAAGATCATCACTTTGTTCAGCGGCGACAGGCAGGTCTTCATTGGGTCTGTAACAAATTCTCAATATTTACATTCGATAACTGATGATGGAACGGAGAAAGTATGCAAGGTTATGGTGATGAGGAGGATGAGGATGGTAGAACGGGAACAAGGTGAAACGATGGTGATGGTATAGGAAACAGCAGAAGTAATAAAGGATGAGACTCACCGGTCGACGTTTGCCATCTCCGGTTGTAGTCCTGTTTCTGCTGACATCTGAGATGAAGATGGGTTGTGCAGTGTTGTGGTAGAATAAAGATGGCACGTGAACGGCCGAACAGAGAACGGGAAACGACAATCAAGCGACGACAATCTAGAGAAAGAGCGCGACGGGACTACTGTTGGATTGGACAGGACAAGTGCAAGTAATTATGCGCGTGGCACAAATGATAAGAAAATCCAGAAGCCGAGATGGAAAGTGGTTGTGGATGGTGGAGGTCGGCGAAAGATTTTTGGGAGAACGTGTCGCGCGAATCGGAAAGCCGGACGTGGACGTGGAGCGTGTTTTCGACGCGATTGGAACTCGCAAAAGGATGCAAGTTTGGAAAGTCTGGGAGATTTATGATGCTGCCCCTAGCGCCCGCTGCACGTGACGTCGAGAAAACGCCGTGCGGCTGTGTCGCCACAAGGCTGCCGAGTCGAGCAGGAGCAAACGCAGGGGGGTTCTGGATGAGCAAGATTCCCTGGGGTGGCACGACACTGCCTTTTCTTGAGACGTGGGAGAATGAGGGCAAGAAACAGCAGCAGATCAAGACCGAAGTCGCTTACGGGCATACAACTACCTTGAAAGAAACTGGGCGTGGGAGCAGTGCATCGCTCTTGCCAGATTTCGTCGTACTTGCCAGAAGTCTTGGTTTGGAGCAGTCGCCCTCAAACCTTCAAACGGATACGGATGCCTACCTGGGGAAATGCAAGGCAGCAGCGAAGGAGCAAGAGGACAGGATTTGCAGGTGTCAGGAAGTCCGTCAGTCGCGGTCGCAGAGCTGCCAGGCGATACAGTCAGAATACATTCTTGGGTGGAGAAGAGGGTGAAGAAAAAGAGGCACAGGCACTGCTCCAGTGAGCGGCGGATAGTCGGAGACACGCACAGACCTCAAACTTTTGGCATAGCGTTCCTAATTTTTTATCTCAGCTGCAGAGGACCAAAGTCCAAGCAGCACACGACGGACCAGTCCATATAATATCCCACCATGAGCACGGCAAAGCGAACACGAGCAAGGCAGGCAGAGGCAGGAGCAGCACCCTCGCTGCCGCCGTCGAAAAAGGCAAAGACTTCACAGCAGCCGGCGTCTGGACTGGCCTTCCTGACCGACGAGAACCAACGAGCCGGAAAAAAGCTGCGCGCAAACTACACCAATGGCGTCAAGGACTCACGAGCAGACCGCGTCGACGAGTCCAAAGCTCAGGTTGAGCAACACGAGGCCGAAGCACCAGAGGTTGTCGAGATCTCGAGTGGAGACGAATCGAGTGTATACAGCGGCTCCGACGACGAGGCCGACGACACCAAGCCCCTCACCAACGGCAACCACGACGCCGACGCTGTCATGGCCGATGCCGACGAGGACATGGAAGATGGCGCAGAAGGCCAGTCCTTTGGCGACATGCTGCAGGCAGCGCATCCCGAGACGATCGATGTCCAGTCCGCTTTCGCCGACCGCGAAGAGGGCACCCAAGCTCTGGTACCCATGAACCAGGACCGCTCTCTCGCCCTCCCCACAGCCACCTCCCTCGGTACCGTCCTTACCCAAGCTCTGCGCACCAACGATCGCGACCTCCTCGAGACTTGTTTCCAAATGACCGACCTCCCCAGTATCCGCTCAACGATCCAGAGACTTCAATCGCCGCTTGTCGCTTCGCTCCTTCAACGCTTGGCTGAGAGACTACACAAACGTCCCGGTCGTGCTGGAAACCTCATGGTCTGGGTACAATGGTCGCTCGTCTCGCACGGTGGTTACCTTGCCAGCCAGCCCGATGTCCTCAAGAAGCTCAAGACCCTGTCGCGCGTCATCAAGGAGCGCGCCAACGGTCTCCAATCTCTCGTCACACTCAAGGGCAAGCTCGACATGCTCAACGCCCAGATTGAGCTCCGCAAGAGCATTCAGGAGACAAGAGATGGAAGATTCGATGACGGTGACAATGTCGATGACGATGTCATCTATGTTGAGGGTCAAGACGATCTATCATCCGACGACGACAACGACCTCATCAGCAACGCCGTGGGCAGCGACCTCGGCGACCTGTCCATGGTCAACGGCGCCGATCAGGCATCGTCCGATGTCGAGGAGGAAGAGGCTGGAGAGGGCATGTTCGACGAAGAGGCTGAAGAGACTTCCGACGATGAAGGCGAAGAGCTGTCCGACGAGGACGAGGAGAGCGATGAAGTCGAGGAGGAGGAGGAAGACGACGAGTCATCCGACGATGATGAAGCTCCGGCACCTGTCGTCAAGCCATCGAGGACACAGCAACGCGCCGCCGGACGGAGAAGATGAGCGACCACCTGAGTGCCGATTGTCTTGTAGATATCTCTCTTCTCGAGAACGAATGAACCACAGCAACAGCCATCCGCCGCCATAGGATGGACTTGGTGTCTAGGCCATCAATCTTCTCGAAATATCTGGCGGTTGCCATGCGCATAAGGAAATGAGTGTACATGCATCCAAGCTGCGACGGAGTCTTAAGGGGTGGGTTTTGAATGTGGAGCAGGGCGGCGTTCAAAGAAGTTTTTTTTCTCTTTCTATCTTTTTCCCAAACTGTTGGATCTTCTTTTTCCTTTTCTTCTGCATGGCGCGCTCGGTCTTCTAGACAAACATGGAAAATGGCATCAATCTATCATCATTCAATCTTGACTTTTGTGTTCTCATGTGCTTGGTGAAACCCAGGGTTGGTAGTCACCCTGTCTCTAAACATTCCTGCCATTCAAGTACGAACAACATGTATGTCCTTGGGCTTAGTTGTTCACTTTACCGTTGATCTATGTATGTCTCTGGGATCTTTGAATTAGACAGTGGCTGAGCAATAACTAAAATATGTGCAAACAGCCATGTTTATCAGAATTTCAAGCACACTTTGATCCTGAAAGCATTTGCAGCCCCCGACGCTGGCGAAAAGAGCTCTATATTCTCCAGTGCAATAAGCATAGTATCTAAGAACTTGTTCCTTTTGGAGAAAAGACATGGGGATCCGTGTAGACAGTTGTACTATGTTCTTGTTTCTCAAGCATGTTGTTACTGGTGCAACCCTGTCATGAGATTTGCAACAAGGCTGTAGACAAGGATCAAGTCTTTTGGTCCTGGCACTTGTGTGAGATCATGTTGTATCCTTAGCCCTCAATGGATGGCTTGAGCCTCCGGTCATACTGTACTGTGTCGGTATGAAAGATTTCATGCTGTCGTCGAGGAGAAATGACAACATTCTTGCTTCTCTCGGCTACTGTGCACCCTTTCCATGTCGCAATATAGATATACCTGAGATGAGGAACATAATACATTGAGCTGAGATCCAGGCTACACATACACAAATATCGTTGGTCACCAAGCTCCTCTACCACCATCGATCCACAGCAGCCCTAGCTTCAGCAATCAAAGTCTTGACCTCCGCCTTCTGCGCCTCCAGATTATCACGAACCCAGCTTGAGATGGGATCATGAACCTCTTTTTTCGCCTCAGCATCGAGAATCGAATTGAGTACTTCCACACTGTCGTCCCGCTCCAACAACCGAACCAAAATGTCGCCGTCGACATGCATGTCACCGGGCCTGTGTCTCCTGAGCTTTCTCACCATGTCTCCACTCCAACGAGTTGCATCAGACGGATTTTCGAAACCAAGAGGCGGCAGTATTACGGGTATCGGTTTGGTGGTCCCGTTTTGCGTAGTCGTTGGCGGTGTGCTGTAGGTAAAGGGACAGATTTCGGGGCTGCGCTGACACAATCTCTGCACCCATCGCAGACGATTGGTTATACGTTCATCGAGAACTGCGAACCCGTAGACCGTTCCGTCTGTTGTGATGCCAACGAGGTCGTCTTTGAGGACGGCGGAGGTCTTATGTACAGGCTTCCATGGTGGGCGCACTTTGGCTTCCACAACACGCATGACCGAGCGGAAGAGTTTTGCAGTGAAAAGCTTGTCGTGGGAAGCTATGCTCGGGGGTTGGCTGGGATCTGGAACCCTCAAACCGACAAGCTCTCCATTTAATGTGCTCGTCAGATTGAAGCTGAACGTCTGATCATCTTGCGAGACGTCAACAGTAGTGTGGCTGGTAGATTGCCGTGCTCCATCACCCCTTGCGACGTTTCGCAATATCTTCGAAGTATCGTCTGGGCTGTTGACCAGTTGGAGCGTAAGCGTCGAGTCGCGTTCGGTAGTGATATGTATGTGTGGTGGCGCAGTAGTCACACGTATACCAGCACTATGCATAACGAAATGGCATACTTCACGGAACCTGGAGAAACTGTCAGCCGATAATCGTACATTGTGAACAACGACCATGAATGACACTGACCTTAGCTTTTCGACGTCACACTCGAGGAAGTATACCCTTTTTCCAGAGCACACTATGATTTGCGTGTCGCTATAAGTTGCAATTGCTGTCACAGGAGACTCGAACTGCAACTGCCTTGATTGTGAAACTTGGACGTTGCCCTCTTTACCCACAGCTGGAGGTCGAAGCAAGTAGATGTTGCCGTTCATTGATCCGGGACGCGCGACCTCGTCAAACGGCGTAGCCCGGCCAACGGCAACTGCGATCAAGACATGCCGTGCAGCGTCGGGTGTTCTTCTGAAAGACCACTCTGTCATTGAGTGAACCTTCCAACCAATGTCTGTCTCCCAGGTGCAATTCCAGTCGCCTGAGCTGAATTGAACCACATCTCGCACAGCCCTGATCCCTGGTGAACGCACCCACACATATGAAGATGCGCTGACAAGGCAGTTCAGTGGTCTAGATTCAATCAGTGTATGAGGAGACCCTAGAACGTCAGTGTGATTCGGGACCAATTGTCGCCTATCAGATACCGCTGTCACGAGACAGGAGTCTCCTGAGATGACGATAAAGGCTTCGGACAAGGTCGATGTCTCATGGTACGGGACCATTGTCATGGCCGCAACAGGGTCTTGCTGGAAGTAGTGCGGGCCCTCTATTAGATATACATCAGAGATGTTTATGGCGTCCAGTCTAGCGTCTTTCATAGTGATACTGAACAATCCATCGCCACAAGTTGCGAATGCAGACAAATGACTCTTCCCGGAGTTCAGATTGACCGTCGTCAAGCCCAAGCTAAAGTGTCTTTGCGAGTTGGTATGTAGCGATGCTACATGAAGGTGGTTAGTAATCTCGTTCGACACATCGGATGCAGCACTTACCATCTAGACCAACTCGAAGCTCGAGTGCATAGACTGAACCACCTCGCAAGCCGCAAAGGACAACAAGCTCAGCAGGCTTGTCTGACGAAACCTGCTCGCCCAGGACAAGGATGCTTTCGCAGACGCTCAAGGCCTCGAGGTCATCCAAATGGTCTGGGTTCTGGGGAATCTCATGCTCCAGATAAGGTTCAAGTCCGTTTCTTGGAGAGACTCTGAATATATGCAGTGTGCCGTTCGAGTCACCAGCGACGACAAACGTCAACATCTGGGTAGTATGAATGGCCAAAGATATCACCTCACCCTCAGTTTGTATAGGCTTGCCAAGATGTGAAACAGACACTGTCTCGTCATCAACATCATCGACTTTGAGTAACCGAAGTTCTGATCTTCCTTCGTTGCGTAGTGCGATGGCTGCGCATGGGATTTCATTCTCGATCGCTGCCGCGACAGCTTTGTATCCTGGCGGCCACTGCTCAACAAGTAAGCTGTCTTGAGCATTGCGACTAAACGAGATCGCAGATTCTGTAATCTGGAAGACACAGTTGCCCGCTATCATGGCTATAGCGAGCGTCGAGTGCTGCATGTCAAGACCAACGGTCCTCACGGTCTGTATGTCATCGAAGTCAGAATGCTCAGGAGAATGCGGTAGCGACAGAACATGGGTCTGCCCGGGGCAGGAAAGAATCATGAAGAACACATCGTCTTCTGGAAGAGGAAGAATCCACGCATGTGACACGATGTTGAACGGAGCGTGTCCTTTGATGCGAGCGCCGATGCGTGCTTCAAGACCCATCCTTAGCTCGGTGATATTGCCGTAAGGTTGTCGTCCACTAGGTGCGAACAGAGAGTCCCTCGAATATACCGGTAGTCTTCTACGTGACGTGGGTTTAGCTATCAGGTCCAGATTCTCTGACCAGTTCGATAACGAGCTCACGACGAAGCCGTGCATACCGCCTCTCGGCTCTGAATCAGTGGCAGGAGCTTGGCGACACTCGGTCTGATATCTTGTCAGTCTTGTCCTAGATTGCGATTTGGACGCGCGTAACTCACCATCCAGACACAACCCGTGCTTGACGCACCGTGAACGATTAGTATGTCCCCTTGGTTCGACTTCCCGAACGGCGCACATGCTGAATCTACGTGACATCCCAGGCTTCCGACAGGATTGACAACAGCGCCTTCTCCAGGAGAATCCTGTTCAAATACTAGATAATAGACGTTACCATCCTCGGAAATCAGGTAGATGTAATCTTCCTCTTCGTAATCGATTTCTCTCCTGGGTCGCACCCATCTGGACCAAAGCGGCTTATACGAAGACGGTGGATAGTGCTCTGGTGGATCCTCTCGATCAAGAACCAGACCGGTCGTGGACATCGATGTGCTCAAAATGTTCTCGAAAATCTTGAGACCTTTTCCAGTAGCGAGTACAAAGGCTGCGTTGCCTTTCAAAGGTATAAGAAGATTCGGCATTTCGCCCGCTAATCTGAGTTAGCAATGCCACTTAAGCGGTGATGAAGTGTTACTCACACAAGAAGATCCTGGGAGCCTGCCCGATTGCCGCAGACTCGACTTTCTCGGAGTTTGACCACTCGACCCACACTGGTCTTACCACGCCATCGTGCAAGACAATCATGAGTAAGATAATCCGGTTTTGATCGTCTTTCGGCGGGTAAAGGAAGTCCATTAGCAAGATAGTCCCAGGCACTTCCTTGATGGTTTGGGAGCTAGAGACTGGAATGAACCCCTCGTTCCATCTTTGTTGCCCGGATCTCAGGAGTTCTGTTCGATTCGCATAACACACAAAGACTTTGTGCTCACCGATTGCCACTGCCACAGCTCGAGAGTAGGGATCCACCGCTATAGCATTTCCGTGCACTCGCGGCGGATTGACGAAGACAGGCATAGGTACGCACAATCCCTTGAAGGTAACTTTGCCATCCTCGGCATCCAAAGCTGTGAGAAAGAACAGCTGCGGTGTGCCAATCAGGGTAAAGGCAAGCATCTGTGGGCCCATAGGGCTTTCAGAGCAATTGCTATCGCCATCTGTGTTGTCGTTGGACTCTTGGTTTTCGCTTTCATACGGGTCGAAGTGACCGATAACATTGGCCGAACCAATCTCGCCGTCAAAGTCACTCTCTGTCGCGATGTGAGTAACACGTGCATCGGCCTCAACTTCAAAGAGTTGAATGAAGTCTCTGCCTATACAGATGTAGTCGTCTTTCGTCGCTGATCGGATCCGGACTGGGATTATCGAGCGAATAGTTGGAGTCGGCACCAATGTTCTTGATAGCAAGCCGATCTGACGATGGATCTCTTGTTTTGAAGAACCCTCTAGGGGCTGGCGTGGACTCATGGAGGGCGAAAGGTCTTGTGTATAGCGATGCAAAAGGAAGACAAAAGGAAATGGGTCAAGCTTTGCAGTTCTTCAAAGCGATGTCGAGACAGAATTTATATCGAGAGCCAACACACGCAAGCTGCAGAACCACAAGAGACGCAATCACTGTCTGCAATGCAAGGACGTAATGCTGCGACCTGTCACCGAAGACATAAGGTTCAGGGAGATTATTGATGCTGCAAAACGAGAAGCTGAATCGGGTGCTTACTGCATGCAACTGGCACGGATTTGCGCGACTGGCCTACATGATGGATCAAGAGTGAGCAAGTGATTTGATAGGCCACGGACTAGTTGAGTGACTAGTGGTAGCTGGGGAGAAGACTGACGAGATAGAGGTCAAGGTTGATGTTGGTTCTGTGAGGGCACTCACCCAAGGCAGAAGTTGGGCACGGCTTGGCATTCCCTGCGCTCGGAGCCGCCAACGGCGATTGGCTTTACCATCACCAACATCATAACATCCCTGCGGTGCTACGAAACAACTCCCTTGATGGCCAACCTCCGACCGACACAGACTTGCGGTCATTAGCCCTGCTCTCAGGCCTCGGTCTCTTTGCGATACAGAAGGGGCTGTCTGTTGCATTTGCTTCTGAATTTGCCGCGCAAAGACTGCGCTACTGCATGCAGACGACGTATGACCCACAACGCTGGATTCTGTGAACCCATTGACGACCGCTCCTCCTGAATACAATTCGAACATGATGGACGACAAATCTCAGAATATCGATGAAAGTTGTGGTGATGACCATGACGCTCCAAGCTCTGGCCAGCCGTTCTCTAACTCATGGCGAGACGAGCCTCTGACTCCTGCCGAAACATCGAAAGTCACGGAAATTCTCCGAGCATGCAGAAACAACGACAGACAGCAACTACTAGCACTTGCCACGGCCTCGGGCGGTCTTGTGGAGGACCGTGTTAGACGTATCGCCTGTACGTAATAACTCTTTACTTATGCGATTTCTCATCACCAACATCGTTGCCAGGGCCCATCCTGTTGGGCAGTTCTCCTACCGATGCCGACCACGCAGACGATTGGCAAGAAATGCCTGTACACCGAGACGAGGAACAGGTCAAGCTTGATGTTCACCGTGCTTTCGTGTACTATCCAACTGGTAAGCACCGCCGACGCATCCGATGGTCGATGCGGTCTGCTAACATACAGTAGGCGAATCGGAGAAGCAGATAGAAGGTCGTAAACACGAACTCTCGGACCTCATCACTGGACTACTGCGCCGGCACCCGTGCCTACACTACTTCCAAGGCTTCCACGACATTGCGCAAGTGCTTCTGCTTGTGTTAGGCGCTGATCAGGCTGCATCTCTCCTGGCCCGCTTGTCTCTTCTGCGAATCCGGGACTACATGCTTCCTACTTTCTCGGCTAGTGAATCACATGTGCAGCTGCTACCGGCAGTAGTATATGCTACTGATCCGAAACTTTGCCAGCATCTGGCCAGATTGCGGCCGTACTTTGCTATTGCTGCGACTCTGACCCTCTATGCACACGACATCGAAGAGTATGGCGGCATTTCTCGGTTATTTGACTTCCTTCTGGCACATGAAGCTGTAATGTCCGTGTACATGTATGCAACGGTAAGTCTGACATCCCTGCGTTCAGCTAGAGCCGGGACGAACCTTCCGGACGATCACTCTTGCTGACCAGGTACCAGATTATCATGACCCGGAAAGATGAATTATTGCAATACGAGTCCGACGACGAAGACATGATGTACGCAATCTTGTCCAAGCTCCCCAAGCCTCTGGACATTGAATCTCTGATCACGAGAACGACTTTGCTCTTTGCGCAGCACCCGCCAGAGACACTACCGTTCAGGGCATGGCGCAAAGTATCAAGCTACAGCGTATTGAAGACCACACGCGATCCAGATGAGCTTGCGAAGCAAACGCTTGCGGACGGTGAACGTCTTCATGCAAAGCATGCAGCACAGATACAGCGTCAGGAGACAATCCAGAAGATGACTGCTCACTCTCGTTTGCTAGCTTACAGATATCGCAAACCTGCCGGAGCGTTCACAGTCGCGATTGTCGTTGGTGTCTTGTCGCTATGGTTGGGCAGAAGCGGAAATGGCACTTCTGTTTTGTCGCCGGCCGCATTAGTTGACGCTAGAGACAAGCTGCTGTGGGTCATCAATCGGGCTTGGACGGGTCTCCGACTGTGAGTGGTTGGAGGGTTTGAACTTCAATTTCAACAGAATAGGTTCATGTCGCACGAAATACACGAACTTCATGATGTAAACGAACACGTATTCAGAAAGATGAGGTCTGTCTTGTTGGGGGTCTGGTGAAGAAAAGTTGACTTTGATGCAAAGATTGATTTCATTGCAAATTTCTGCGGGCCGATGTTCAGAGAAAGGGTGTGCTGGAGGGAAGGAAATGGATAGCCGTTGTTCAGTCCGAATGCCCAATGTTTGACAGCTATGAGTGAGGTGTTGGTAGCAGAAAGTCGGATCAGCGAGCTTGTGAAAGACGTATACCATCTGCCATGGAAATCAATCTTGTATGTCGCCGCCTACGAAACACGATCCGAGAAGCCAAAATGACTCCCCAGACATCATGATCTGCCGGAGCTTCTGACTCAAGACAAGGAGAGTAACTTCTGTCAATATCAAACCTTAAACACGGTAGGACTTGGGCAGCTTCGCATCAGCCAGCTAGCGAGCTCTCGCATAGCTCGTTTTTACTCTCTTAGATAGCCGCAGAGCCCTATTTGTTGGACCAAGTAGGAAGGTGGTCTAGCCTTTCACAATTTGTTGAAGTTTGCCACATGGCATAACTGTTGGCGACCTTGAGGAGAATTTCTCAGGAAAATATGGCGATGACAAATTATACAAAAAATCTCGAATCATGCTACAAAATATGAGTGGCCGTAAAATGTGCATAGCCACCATTGTTGGAGAAATGGGAGACCTGTGATCTGATCGACTTGTTCATGAACAATTGCGTAGCCGTCGGGATGGGCCGTCGGTGACACTCGTATATCCACTCGAACAACACAGGGGCCAGCGGAATACCAAAGTTTTTTGTGGAGAAGAAATGTGCTGCTTGAAATCCTTCTCTTCACAGTGATGCCTCATGACAATGATATACCGGACTCGACCGTATCCAGCGGATCCCGGACGGCATGCTTGACACTCCCGCCGGACATCTATGATGCACAGGGATGCGCCGTGTGACGTGTCTAGGAAGCCTCACCCTTGCTGACCCTTTCGCAGACCTGTTTCAGAACCTTGCCGGCCCAATCCCAGTCCTCCATGGTAAGATAGACCTGCGCACTGAGTCGCACCCACCAAGAACCTCCGTAGAAAATGATGGCGATAAAGGTGTTGTACTCTTCAACCAGCGTAGCGGAGATCCATTGGGCGATTTTCACTGCTTTCCCAGTTTCACCACCTGCTAGAGCGGTGGGGTCAAGGGGTAGCCGAACATTGGCAAAATTGCAGATGCCCAGAGTGCCCTGCTCGTTCTCCATCACCTCAGTGGAGAGAATTTCAGCCACTAGCTTGCCTGCCTCACGCGCTTGGTGCTGCGTGAAGCTGATGATTGCATTCTCACCGCTCTTGCCTTGCCATGTGATACTCTCCCTGAATTTGAGAGCAGCAGGCAGGCATAGGTACGGTGCATTATCAACCGTCCCCACGAATTCGAAATTGACAACGAAAGCGCTTTTTGCGCTGGGTGGCAGGGGATTGTTGATCATAGCCCCACCATTGGGCAAAGGGGTATAGCCATGGCTGGTAGGGAGGCTCGAGCGAATGAGACCCTGGTTCCTCTCGGGAACATAGAGTAGGGCGCAACCTCTGGGAGTGAATAACCACTTATGACAGTTCGTGATGAAGAAGTCTGGATCAAGTTGTGCAAGATCCAGGGGGATGTGCCCAACGCTATGCGCACCGTCTACAAGCGACAAGATGCCATGGGATCGACATGCAGAGACCAGACGCTCGAAAGGAACGCGAACGCCAGGCAGAGAGACAATAGTATCGAAGATGGCTACTTTAGGCTGCTTGCCGGAGGCTTTGGTCCGAGCAACTGCCTTCTCAAACGCGTCGCACAGCTCGTCTTCCGACATAGGGTAAATGTGATCATCGATCCTTACCGACTCGGCAGCGGTTGTTTCTGTGATGTAGGCAACCGTCTTCTCACACGCTCCATAGATTGTGGCGAAGTACAGAATGACGTCTCCTTGTGTAAACCTCAGACTGCGTAAGACTGTATTCACACCAGTGGTGGCATTGGGGACGAAGACACAGGTGTCAACAGGAGCATTGACCAGCTTCGCGACGGCCTGTCTTGATACATCTAAGGCTTCTGGGTAGGCGAAGCGAATGTATCTGTCAGGCCTCGCCTCGCATTCATCTTGAGACTGTCTTAGAGCGTCTCTTACAACACGAGGAAAAGTGCCGAAGCTGCCTGCGGATGTGGCTGATTAGCATGATTCGGCCACATGGAGATTGTCTTTCACATCTTGGTTCCGCAACAGGTGTGAGTGGAGCTGGCGCCGAGGACGACGAACAAGCGTATGATTTCTAGAACCAGAAGCATTATTGATGCTTTGCGATGAGGGCAGATCCTTACCGTGGTTGAAGTTCTTCCAGCCATCATCAAACAGGAATTGGCGTTTCAGCAGCTCGCTACCACATTCAAAAGTCGTTTCCTCAGAATTCGCAGACATGATGATGGTATCGATATACAATATTCTGAGCTGAAATGATGGGAAATGATGAGAGAAGAACCACTGGTATATGCAGAAGTCTGATGTGCTAGCCGTGCGACTAGACGCGCGCTTAAGAGTCGAAGCGCCATCTGTGCTGATGACTGTTTTGGGGATGACTCCCTTCGTGAATCATAGAACGCCGAAGTTGGCAACGTGAGTCACGTTGCTGTCCAGCGTGAGTCATCAATTGACGTCTGCAACAAGCTTGGCGAGTGTTGCCCACACGGAGTTGGAATCGAGCTGCGAAGGCATCGTAGCAATGCCTTCCTGATGTCAATCAACCAATCTTGGCTACTCGGGATCATGCCTTTTGTTTGTTATAGGCCGTCAACATAATTTTTCTCTCCAGATGATTGCTCCGTCGCGGAAACAGTTGGTCCAGATACTCGATTGAAATCTTTGGTCTTATTTTGCGTCCAGAGAAATGTTGCTGATATTCTGGAAAGACCTTTTGACAATCTGTGTTCGGGGTGCGCGCCTTCTGCCTCTTCAGCTGCACTGAAAAGTGTTCGCGAAGTCAGTCGGTTCTCTGCTGTCGAACTTTTCTTCGAACGAGCTTTCGCAACGGTATTCACCTGATGTCTCAGTCACCTGCATCAAGACGGACTCTTGCCAACGGTTGTTTCACCGCTTGTCGCTCCAATCGCAAGCCGCATGGTAGATGTCGTTGTATCTCGGTGTCGTTGCTCCATCATGGATGAACAGTCTCTTTCTCGAAGACTCCGTGGACGTCCATGTTGACGTTATGATGCAATTCGAAGTTGCTTCTTGACCGCTAGATACGCTGCGTCGCTTACTTCTCAGGCAATATAAACTGGTTGTTTCGCTTTCCACTAGATTTCCAGGATCGATATTAAAAGCACGCGTGCTTTCGACACTTCAAGATGCCTCGTGGCCATTTCACTCAGCTCCGTGCACAACTAAATGAGTCTCAGGGCAGCACAAACGCACCTACTACAGATGCCCTGTTTAAGAAGTGCGATCACAGCAAGCTCATGCTGAAAAGGAATGAGCAATATCAGGCAGTTGGTACCGCCCAATCGATTCTTATGCTCAACTTCGAGCTGAGTCAACACCTGACCTTGTTAGAAGCTGATAAATAACAAGAAACAAGAACCTCCAAGCTTTACGAGGATTATGTTTTGTTTGGCCTGCTCAACAATGAATGAGAACAAGATGATGGATTTCGAATCTGTGGACTGTGAATCGAAATCGCTCTCGGTTAACATCTCAATTATTGACATATCTTGGTACAGGAATGCCAAGCTAACATCTCATGTCTGAGACACTAGTTGATACAGTCATCGTGCTTCTGGCGATACATACTCGTACGGTGCCGCTGCTTCGACACCTATTTCGTGTGATATGTTCACATAAAAGGGCCGTTCGAAGCGCTGGTATGACTTGCGTAGCAGGCGTTACTCGAGTGCCGCATGCGTCATGCCCATCCACATGCGCAAGTGCTCGCCGTTGACGCATGGCGGATGAGCTTATTTTATTCCTTGTGTGAGCTTGCCATCAATTGCACCGCAAGCTTGGATAATATTGGAATGTTTCAATTTAGGCCTTCAAGCAGTAGCCTGTTGCTGCTGAGCATACTAGCAGCATTGCAACTCACGGCTTTGTGTTTATGTGAACCATCCAGGTACAGTATTCACCCGCCGTCATCGTACAGTATTTACCTCCGTATTCACCTCCGGTAAAGGCCCGATTTGACAGGGCTCGTGCAAGCGTGCGGGGATGCGCCAACTCCAACTTCGTCTCCAGATCGACAGCCTTAGCTCAATCCCATGAGGTTCGATGGCACTGCAAACATGGAGAACTTCCCCCATGAAGTCGAGTCTCCTTAATCTCGTAATCAACTACAGCGTTGTCTGTCTAGTGATTCTTGGTAGGCGATGATGTCGATAGGCTCAACAGTCTCTATAAGATCATACTCACAACTCGCACGTTTCGACGACTCCCATACGTGCAAAAACAGCCACACGCGACGTCATGCTCGGGCACGCACGCGACCAATGGAAGATCTCGACGTCCTCTGGTCTGCGAGAGGTCGATCAAGTTGCTAAAGTTCGTCCATATAAGGATCTGACTTTTCCCCTCGTCAACATGCACTCCCATAATCCATCCACGTTGTCTCTTCACATCTTGATCATTTGGCAGCAGTATGTCTGAAAAGACAATGACAAAACCGAAATACTTCGGTATGACTGGAACATGGTTGACAGTGTGGGTTACTGTCGCCTGTGCCACAGATATGACCCTCTTCGGTTACGATCAGGTGTGTAGGAGAGTCCCTTCAGCCAAAGAGATATAACTAACCATTCTAACAGGGTGTTTTTGGTGGAGTCGTTGTAACACAAGACTACATCAACCAACTTGACCTCGCCGACAGAAATGGTCTCCTGTCGACTATTACCGCCATCTACGATATCGGATGTTTCTTCGGAGCCATTGCTGCAGTCATGATTGGTGACCCACTTGGACGTAAAAATTCGATCTTGCTAGGCACCACAATCATGTCAATCGGCGCGCTCCTCCAATGCACAGCTTTTGGAGTTCCTCAGATGATTGTTGGCCGTATTGTGGCTGGCATTGGTAACGGCATAAACACATCGACAGCTCCAGTCTGGCAAGGAGAGACGTCCAAGGCATCGTGGCGTGGTAAATTGGTCATCATCGAGATGATCATGAACATTGCCGGTTTCAGTCTCAGCAACTGGGTCACATTTGGCTTCTCGTATCTCGATGGAGGCGCCGCCTGGCGTATACCACTGGCTCTGCAATTCCTGTTCATCTTCGTCCTTTACGGCACTGTGCCATGGTTGCCTGAATCACCTCGCTGGCTCATCAGCAAGGGTCGCGTCGAAGAGGCCAATCACATCCTTGCAGCACTCGAGTCGACCACTCATGATGACCCACACATCATCGCCGCGAGCAACGAGATTCAGTATGCTGTCGACTACGAGCGTCAAAACTCACCTTCCTGGGGTGAGCTTCTGAGGGGCAAGACTGGCAAGGAGGGAGGTACCTGCACGATGCGACGTCTCTTCCTTGGAATGGGTGCTCAAGCAATGCAACAGCTCGGCGGAATCAATGTGACTTCCTACTAGTGAGTCGATATCTCTTCTGAACCTTGGACCGTGCTAATTTGAGCCTTTTCTTCCAGCTTGCCCACAGTTTTGATTCAGTCTGTTGGTCTCACCGAGAAACTGGCCCGTCTTCTTGCAGCTTGCAACTCGGTCTCTTACCTTCTGTTCTCCTTCATCTCGATCCCCAACATTGAAAGATGGGGTCGTCGTAACATGATGGTAAATTTTTCCACCCAGTAGTACCAAACACTGTACTAATACTTGCCAGCTCTACGCATCTCTCGGACAAGGTTGCTGCTACCTGCTAATTACTATTCTCTTGGGTCTCAACGAAACGGCCGGCTATGCTCACAAGAACGAAGTCGCATCTGCCTCCATTGCATTCTTCTTCCTCTACTATGTCTTCTTCGGCATCGGCTGGCAAGGCGTGCCTTGGCTGTATCCGACCGAGGTTAATTCTTTGTCAATGCGTACCAAGGGAGCTGCTTTGGGAACTGCAACGAACTGGATAGTGAACTTCATGGTGGTGGAAATCACTCCTATCGGCATTAACAGCATCCACTGGAGATTCTACATCATCTGGACGGTCTTCAACTTCAGTTTCATCCCTATTGTATATTTCCTGTTTCCAGAAACAGCCGATAGAACGCTCGAAGACATGGATCGCTTCTTCCGCGAGAACCACGACCCTCTTGTGTTCCGCCACAAGGACGCCATCAGCACCAAGCGTCCTCTGGCCTACATTGAGCGCGAGCAAGAAGAGGTCAGGCGCACTTCTTCTGTCCACGCTGGCATGGCAATGGAAGCAGCTCGCAACAAGAGCAATGCTACCGAGTTCAACGAGAAGAGAGCAGGCAGAAACCCCATGCTCAGCACTGATGGTAGCCATGAAGAGTTCAAGGAGGATGTCTAGATCACGTTATGTACCTTTACAGGGATATTATTTCATTAGGGTGAAAAAGTCCAGGATTTGCCATAGAGCGCATCAGGCTTCGAGTTGACTTCAACATGAATATATGAATATGCATTTTCTCGACGACCATGAGTATTTCTGGAGCACCTGCTCATCACTTACACTACTGAGAAGCTGAATTACCAGCCAAAAACAAGCAAAATTAATATGCCCATGGTAGAGCAGACATGAATTGAGACAGGGTGACGACCGGAATGTGCTTGGCGGACATTGCGGAGATGTCGCCAACAAGCTGGAGAAGCTACACGTACCCAGCCAGCAACCTGTTACATCAAACACAACCCACACAACAACAACATGACGGACCAATTGCTAGCACCGCCAACACACCTCTCACCAACCGAGTCGCTGCGACTGTCGCAACTGGCGCCAAAATGGCTGCGCAGCCAAGCACCCAGCAGCCTCCCATATCCACTCTCCCTCCTCACCACCTCCGAGTCAGCCGAACAATGGCAAGCAAACGAGAACCTCATGATCGCCTGCCTGCGCACCGGAGACGACGAGACCGCTTCCATCTGCTTGGACAAACTGTCCCAGCGCTTTGGACCCGACAACGAGCGCGTGCAAGCATTACGCGGAGTTTACGAGGAAGCCACGGCGACGGATGAGAAGGCTCTCTTGAAGGTGCTAAAGACCTATGAGGATATATTGGTCGAGAAGCCGGCGAATGTGCCTGTGATGAAGAGGAAGGTGGCACTGTTGAGGAGTCTGGGCAGACTGCCCGAGGCAACAAAGACATTGACTGAGTTGCTGGATAGCTCGCCCATTGACGCCGAGGCGTGGGCCGAGTTGGCAGAGCTGTACTTTTTGCAGAGTATGCACTCGCAGGCTGTCTTTTGCTTGGAAGAAGTCTTGCTCATCATGCCGAATGCTTGGAACGTGCGTTTTGATGCTCTCTTGAACCTTTTTGCCTGACTTGCTTTGCTGACAGCACGATAGATTCACGCTCGTCTTGGTGAAGTGCTCTTTGTATCTGCCAATGCTGCCGAAGATGCCGGTGGCAAGCTCAAGTTGCTTGCAGATGCCCAACGCAGCTTCTGTCGCAGCATTGAACTGTGCGATGACTACCTCCGTGGCTACTACGGTCTCAAACTCGTAAGTCTACTCTACACCCTCCGCCTTCTCTTTCGCATTTGGCTAACCTGACAACACCCAGACATCACAACGTCTTTTGGAAGCTTTGTCACAATCAAGCGGCAAACCCCCGAAAGCGCAGTCTTCGGACGCAACAGTCGGCGACCTACCGCCTCCTTCCGTGGCCTCTGTCGAAAAGTTGCGCGAGCTCTCGACCAAGAAGCTTTCGGAAATCGTCAGACGCAGCATGAGTGGTGAGAGAGGCTGGGACGGATATGACCAAGCCGAACTCATCGCTGCGAGAGAGCTTCTGGACAGAGATATCCAGTCTGTTCAACGATGATTTCCCGACTTTTCCAACCTATCAGAGTTGCGTGTAGACAAAGCAAGCGAGATACCCAGTACAAAATACTAGATGCAGGAAACACACGTCATGGAAGAAACACTTCGTTGATAGGGGTATTGCATGTATCGTGACCGTCCTCTCCAAAAACAAAACAGTTTGGAAACCAAAAGTATTCAGTCGTAAGCCTCATCAGTTCGCTGTTGCTCAGCTAATGGCGTGAGCAAACACCTTGCTTGCCAGCTCGCTAAGCAGGCGCATCTTTGCCGGCTGGTCCAATTCTTGGTAGACGGAGTAAACGCTCTTGCCCCTGTTGTCCCTGACAGCACCAAGTCTGTTACCAGCCACGGTACCTGCGATGGCGCCCGGCACGTTGGCGATGATGAAGCCCATTGCACCTCCACTGACAGCACCGACCATGGACCAGAACCTGCCTGTGGGAGCGTTGTTCTCGCCCTCTGCCATACCTTGCTCCCTGTAGAAAAAGGTCAGTCATCGAAGAGCATGAAGTCTAGAAGGAGGTACTGCATACCTGAGCATCTCCTCAAAGACGTTGCCAAACTGTTCACTGCTGAACTTGTTCGCATCCTCCTCGTTCTTTGCCTGTCCGCCAAAGCCAAAGGCGCTCCATGGGAAGCTGAAGCCTGCTCCTTGCTGGTTGCCGGGCTCTGGTCGTGGAACCTCCTCCTCTGGATCGCCATAGCCACCTGGAGCTGTGTTTGAGCCCGAGCCAGACCCGAATCCACCAAATCCAGAGCCGAAGCCATGGTAGCGTCGTGTGGCGTCGTAGTCTCTCCGTCTAGTGGGATCCGACAGGGTATAGTAGGCGTCGTTGATCTGTTGGAACTTTCTGGTGCGGGCTGCACGTTCGGGCGAGTCGGCGGGCACACGGTCGGGATGGTGCTTGAGTGCTTGCCTGGAAGCTTGTTAATGGACGTGTCCTCTGATCAGACTCAAGCAACGTACTTCTTGTAGGCTGTTCGGATTTGCTCCTGTGTTGCCTTGGAGTCAACCTCGAGGGCGGCGTAGTAATCCACTGGTGGTGCTGATCTATTGTCAGCGTGTCACTTTGTGGACACAGTCTGGTTCTCATACCTGACATGACTGCGGCTAGACGGTGTGATGTGTGTTACTAGGAAGAATGTGTCGTCTGGCAAGGCAGTGCTTTCTCCACGTTCGTCGTGTCAAAAGGTTCGAAGCGCTACGTCACTGCGGTGCACGCGAATCAGGGATCCGTCTTTCTCCCACGCGACTGGAACTTTGACAAACCTTCGAGCCGCCGAGCCCTCAAACTCTCGCGAGTCTGCTCACTTCGCTCTCTCCTCAAAAGCCAGACACCTTGACTCCATCGCGAGTCCTTCTGATGTGATGGAATATGATGACTCCATCAGGCATGCGCCAGCAGCCCCTGACCAGCCATCTCCAAGAGCTCCCCTCTGTCATGTATGCCTGCTGCAAGGCGCGCCATGGCTTTTATATACCGTAGAGTATTGACGTGTCATTCACTATTTATGAATGCTTTCTGGCAGATGCTTTTTCTCTACGCCTCGCTGCTTGTACTATCGTCTGACTGCATGCACCAACATTGATTGTTCGCACGGCTGACGCCTTGGATTCGGAGATTGCATCCCGTATACTTTGAGCCTTTTGTCTTCTGGCCAGAAATGTGTAATGAAAATTCATGGCGGAAAATTTCTGTATAAGAGGCATGGTCTCGTACGGACGTAAGAGGTGTGGTGTTGTGAGGCTGAAATTGCCAGGTTTGTCACGACTGGGCCTCGAAGCTTCTGCTAGGCCACCGTCCAGATTGTCTTTGGCCATTGGAGATTATCAGCACACTACATATTGCTGTTTGCATTGATCGTTGAGTATCGAATAATAAGGATAGTCCAAAAAGCACTATACAAGTTCCTGAGTATATTGACTGCTATGCATCCCGAGAAGTGGTCTTGACGTGTTAATCAAGACGGTCGCGCTACTGCAATGCCGGCCGGCATGGTAGTTCGTGGGAACTGAAGGCTGGTGAGATGGTTTCCTCCCACAACGGTGGGCGGCCCTTTGCAAGCCATTGCCGTAGTTAGGCGCGGCATAGCTGAGTACCTAGGTCACATTTCGACCCAGAACCCCGAATGCAGAAACGTCGTGGCTGTCATCGGGAAGAGTTGCGCCATATTGCTGGGGCGTAAGTGTTTGAAGTAAGATTGTCTCAGATTGGTGCGTGCCTGCAGGTTTCAGTCGGGATGCATCGGGAGGTCAGGTACTGCGGGCATCGCTTGCGAGGCAGACGTGAGGCACAGAGGGATTGCTCTCGAGCAGTTCCGCAGTCAGTGATTGATGGCAATAATCGTGAATTGAGGTTGTTAAGCTCTCGCTGTGGATCCTGGCACGAGAGATACAAGTATGGCGCAACGGCGTGAAGGGATCCGATTCGTTCCCAGGCGGCAAAAAGGTTTTCGGTACGCTCATTCGGTACAGACTAAGAGGCCCGAACCCAGCCTAGTGGCGGTTCTCTATCAACCAAAAGATGATGGCGGGCGATCCAGGTCCAGGTTGATCAAGGCTTGGACGCGCTGCTCAGTTGCTCCTTCGTGTCTTTTTCTCCACTCTGCGTGAACAAGTGTCGCGATTGATCTCGTGCCTGCTCGTGACAGGCTCCAACTTGCTCCTTCCTACCAACAGGCCAACCCGAGTCACTCGCTTCCCGCGCACCCGCCGCCGAACATTCCTCTGTCCGACGAGCCCCAGGCTAGATCCATCCATCACCACGCAGCCGACTCGACGACACTTGCTCTCTGCGGCTGGCAGACCCACACGCTGCTGTACACTCGCTCCTGAACAGTACACATTCTGAAACGCACGGCCGCTGCAACGTGGGCGCTTTTTCTCCGGCTGTGTAACGCGCGCGCGACTGCCATCTTGTAGATGCGCTCATCTTGACACGGACATAAGACGATTTCCTCTGCACCGCAGCCTTGACTGGAGCGCCCTTCACTTCGCTCTCCCGTGTGCGATTCCTCGGATCAACCCAACCCTACTCCCAGGTCCTACTCGTGGCTTTGGCTTTCTCCCACCCTCTAGTCCCCGCGCTCCCGAGCTTCAATTGGTAGCCCGTCTAGTACCGCAGAACCCTTCTTGGACCAATTCACCGTTTGGCTACCACCATCATGGCTCAGACACAGAACCTCCCGCCCGTATACGGCGCGCATCCCGGTTATCCCGCTCCCGCTCACCCTCAGTACGATCACAGTCGACAAGTGCAGCTGCAAGCAAACGGCCAGGCAATGCAGGCAGCACCCGTGTCCCAAACTGCGAAGACACTATCAGTCGTTAGAGACGGCTTGAGATTCTCGTTGGTCGTCGTGCAGCAGCCTGTCCGAGCGCGCATGTGTGGCTTTGGTGACAAGGTGAGCAACAGACCCCGCCGAACGCCATGTGACCCGTCTAAGACATTTGTAGGACCGCAGACCCATCACTCCTCCGCCGTGTGTGCGCCTTGTTGTTACCGACGAACAGACACACAAGGAGGTTCCCGCCGAGTAAGTGGCGTCCGGACCATGTCCAACCCAAGCCCGACTGATGCTTACATGTTACAGTCAACTAGACGCCAGCTTCTTTATCCTCCAGGTTGATCTGTGGGACGAGCATGGTCAGATTGAGAAGAACATTGTTAAAGCAGCCACCAACTCGCCCGCCACATCCATCTCGACAGCCACAACTACCTCATATCCTCCACCGCCAGAGCGCCCGGCCGTCTATGCTCCTCAGGTGCCTTATGCAGATCCTCGCACCGGTCAGTTCGCCGGTTATGGCCCCGCCCCTAGTTACCCTCCCGGTCCCTGGGGTTACCCACAACCACATATGCCGCAGATGTACATGCCCGGTGCCCCTCCCCCTGCTGGTCACTACGCCCAACCTCCCATGCCTCCCGGCTATGGCCAGTATCCCGGTGCTCAGCCGCAAATGTACCCTCCAGCTCAATATCAACCTCCCATGCCGCAGCAACAACCAAGTGGCGGCATGTTCACCCGCAACCTTATCGGTAGCTTGACCGTGAATGCCAACCACTTGCGCGACCCTTCAGGAAAAGAGGGTCACTGGTTCGTCTTGCAAGATCTGTCTGTCCGTACCGAGGCCGTTTTCCGTCTCAAGATGAGCTTCTTTGACGTCGGCGCTGGAAGTGGCGACGGTGGTTCAAAACTTTCAACCGGCAAACGCCCTGTCCTGGCTACCGTCTTCTCCGAACCATTCCAAGTCTTTTCGGCCAAGAAATTCCCTGGTGTCATTGAGAGCACCGAGCTCAGCAAGTGCTTTGCGGGCCAGGGCATCAAAATCCCCATCAGAAAGGATGGTGGCAAGCACGAGGGCAAGGACGAGGACGACGACTAGAATTCTTCGTTTCCGCTTGCGGATCGGAGGTTTTCGTTCCCGGCCGTCATGCGGTCTAGAAAAGGAGGGGGGAAGAGGCTGTCGTATCCTTTCGACCCGTCAGACCTAATCTCTGAACGAGAAGGTCCACGCTGAGCTTGCAATCAGCGAGTCTAGCCTTTGCCAATAGGCGAGGCTTCACATGGCTGTATATCTGCCGGAGATCACCGACTTATATGGAGATGCAAGCAACATCAATCACGGTGAACTCGCACGATTCCGCAATTAGTTCGATTGCACGACTCGATATCTCACGCCCTGTCTACCCTGCGAGTCTGGTTGCAGATCGAACTGATTTGGCTCCTCTACCCAACCGCCATGAATCCGATGTACCGAGTCTGACATTCATCACCTACACAACCTATAACCGCGTACACGAAGCCTACAACACAAAGCTCTTTTCCAGACACGAGAAGTAGACGAACTTTCTACTACTATCGCTTGGAGGCAGAGATAGGCTCTAACTTCTGGCTGCCAATGCTCTTGACGATGCTCCGGCCTGCATCTTTCACCCTCTAGACTTTTTTCGGCTTTTCTTGTTTTTTTTTTTCTCCCCTGACGTATCCCTTCCCACCACCAAATCCTCTTTGATTCTTTACATACAGCAAGGGGAACCTTTTTGCAAAAAACCAGTACATGGGTCGAGATGATACACATGAGCTATATACCCCCTTTAACCCACAATGAGAAATAATTTTAATCCTTTGCTTTTTGTTCTACTTGTCTCGCTTCAAGACTAGATCCGCCGACTATAAAACACCACGCACTCGACCCCTCAATCCCCAACAAGATAAAGTCTCTCCATCTTGCAACAAACCCACTGCTCCACAAACACATCGATAAGACAAGCGTCAAAGACAGCAATCCCATGCAACAATAGCAGAGGGGAGTGGTACAATCTTCGAGTCTCACAAGCCTTGTAAGGTCGTTGGAATAAACAGTGTCGTGTGGTGTGCTAGCACTGATGAGTTACACAAGCATCTTTGTGGTGTTTGAGGGTGAGAGTGGATGTGTATGTGCTGTTTGGCCGACGCGCTTTTTAGGTATCTGCAGTTCTGCGTGATGCGTTGGATGGTTGATCGTTACAGAGGACGGTATATATGGGGTACATGGCGATCGCCATGGTGTCGATACGAGATGCGTATCGTCGGATCATTTCTACAGATGATGTCCAGTCAAAAGACCAATAATGGTGTTTTCAAATGGCTTGATATCTGTTCTTGTCGGGGACCCAGCTGCCATTCGGCGATGGCTATACTCGTGGACGAATGGATAGACGATGCAGCCACGATGATACGGACGGGTTTCGATGCCATGGATCGAGAGATGGACTCGAAACAGAGATGATGTAGTGGGTGTTCGAACAGAGGTGCAATATATGGAAAGTGGGAAAAGGAAAGGAAGGCGTGATGACCAGCTGAACATGTGCTCAATGGCTTGAAGAAGGAGCATCGGTTCGTGATGCAAACTCCAAAAGGAAGAGTCATCCGAGTAGAAAATGACCAGGCTATGAATGGCTGATGCAATAAAGTTGTCGCCAGATAAATTCTGGCAGCAGAGACGCAACACAGTGAATTGATCAAACGAGAATGCGATTTATATTCCGAAGCAGGGCAACAGCCAGCTCAAGCAGCTGACGTATCCGCTTGCTCGTCAAAATTGATCTGCCTCTTCTTCTTCCGCTTTGTTTTGACCGTAGCCGCCTTGACCTCTACACCAGCATTTTCCCCCACATCCTCCGCATCTCCCGTCTTGGCCTTCTTCTTTTTCTTCTTTTTGACTACCGTGGTATCTTGCGCATCATCGCCTAATGCATTTTCCGTTGTTTCCAACGGCTTCTCCTCCTCGGTTTTAGTCTTTGTTTTCTTCTTTTTGCGCTTGACTACAGTGCCTTCTTCGGGTATATGACTTGCTTCTACTCTCTCCTGTGCTCGCTGCATTTCCAGACGTGCGCGTTCGACTTCCTTGATTGCTTTTGCCATTTCTTCTTCCTCTTGCTGGCGGCGTTCGAAGTCTAGTTGTGTTTCGCGGGCGGAAGCGTCTTCTGACAGGGAAAGAGACGATAGTCCACTGCTGTCGACGTGCAGCAGAGATTTCTTGGGTCTGCTGAGCAGAGATGGCTTGGCGGGTACTGCTACAGTAGTCGGCGTGTCATCGCCGATAGTCTCGTCTTGAGCAATTTCGACGCGTTTGTTGCGTGACTTTTTCGAAGCCTTGGACTTGCGAAGGCGGTCTGCCTCGGCTGCAGTATTATTGCTGTCGAGTTGTAGGTCCATAATAGGAATCGAGTCAATGTCCAAGTCTTCACCGTTGCTGCTTTTGAGAATGTTATGTAATGGTGTTGAGGTTCCAGATCCGCGCTCAGAGTCAATGTAGAATGGATCATCGCGATAACGTTCACGTCTCTCGGCCTTCTTTTTAGCAATGTCCTTAGGATCGATGTTGCGATCTTCGGACTGATAAGAACCTGTCTGCGGTGCTTCCTGCGGCTCCAGATAATCGGCAGCTGCCGTGGGCTGGACTGCGAACGCTGAAGGCTTCTCGAAGTAGAACTTGGAAACATTGTCTTCATCCGGATAGGACATATCGTCGTAGTCTGCCTGCGACAAAAGTATTTGTAAGTTGTCATTGATTGGTGTGTCAAGATCCAATCCTTCGGTAAGCGGCACTTTTGTGAGAGCACCAGGAGCAACAGGATTTAGTTCTTGTCCCATGAAAAGTGAGGGTATAGCTTGAGTAAGCAATAACGGAGCATCGACAAATCCATCGTCTTCGCCTTCAACAGCATGAGCCTGGATTGCTTCAGAAGTGACGCGCATCAACTCAAGGTATTCGACAGCTCGTTCTTGAACTTCTAGGTTGGGATGTTGTACAAGCGGTTCCAAAAAGTGGATAATTCTAGCCATTAGCAGATCGGATTGTGATTTGCGAGAAGCGGTCCATGATCGTTCTTGGCTGGAGGTCAGACGGGCAAACACCTTGGGTATAGCTTGGACGTAAATTGCAAGAATATTGGCAGGGAGGTTAGCGCTCGAAGAATGAAGTAGCGAACTCAAGACGGCCTGTGGATCAGGAAGCAGATCAGGGTACTCGCCAATCATCCAGGCTACAGAAGCGAGGACGGCCTGTGCCCCGTTGCCGGAAGCAGGGAACATATCTCTCCTCCGCTCGACTATTATGAGCGATTGGGCTGCAGCCACCGCTTCTGGCCGCACACTCTTCACGCGAACAGCAACGTTCTGAAGTTCGAGGCCGATGTTGTAAGCGACATCCTTGGTGGGTTTTGCGGAGTTGTCCGAGGTTTGAATTCCCACAGTTGGACAGTGGCCGACAAGGTCAACCAAGATGCCAACATACCACTCGAAATCGGTGATGTTGGAATACGTATCTCTTGAGCACATGTCGAGTATCTTCTCAATGACACTCTGACGGTAGTCTTCAGGAAGCGGTGGGGCTTCTGAGGAGCGCGCCTCACGTCTTCGCAACGACTCGGCTGCCTCTTCGTCGTCCGAGTCTCCCGAAGGCACTACACCAGCATGCATACCTCTGTCGTTGGTCGGGTCATCGGCAGCAGAGGCTGGAGTGGCCTCTCTGAGCTGGCGAAGAAGACGTTCGACAATAGGCATGAGATTGTTGGAATCAACCATTCCGGAGACCAGATCAAGAGCTCTTGTGCGAATCGAGATGTCAGGGTCATCGATACACTCGACAACGACGTCAGAATGTAAAGCAACAAGTTGAGGGTGAGAAGCAACGATCTTGTTGAAGGCAAGCAAAGCGACGTATTTCAGGTTGGGATCACCCTCAACGACAAGCATACCGCGGAGCTTGCTGACGCAGAGACGGGCAATCTCGTCACCTTCGACAGTTCCCTCTGCACCATCCAGAATGCCACCCTGAATGATACCGTTGATACATTCATAGAGTAGACTCATGGCGGGGGTTGTCTTGATCAAAGTGGTCAGCGGCGGTAGCAGCTTTTTGATTAACCTGGGCTCGAGAGGGACAAGGGTAGCAAACAGCTTGATGATCTTGATAGCCATCCAGTTATTCGAGCCTTGGACCAGCAGTTCGAACAAGCGAGGAGCTAGGGGCAAGAAATCGTGTGGTCTCCTCCAGCCCAGCTCGCACACGACATTGATGATGGCAGCGGTGACGCTCGAATCCTCGTTCTCGTCGAGTAAACGCTCTTTTATCTTTGGCCATGCTGGGCGAAGAGTCTCGGGATACACTAGGGCCAGACGGTATAGAGTGACGATGGTCTTCTTGCGAATGGCGGGCGACGAGTGGGTAAGGCGGGGCAGGAGGTCGGTCAGGAGTGAGTTGGCCATGGAGGGGTTGACGACATGCGGGATGGTGACCAGAGGAAGGCCAATGGTAGGGAGCTGGGGCGAGTTCAGGTCCTTCTTGAGCAGGTTCTCGGCCAGCATCAGGACCTCGGTGTCGGGGCGGAAGGTCTGGACGGCAGCGAGGTAGCCGACGCGCTTCTGCAAGTACTTCTGGCTGGACATGACCTCGAGGACGTTGAACGAGGCCCAGGACATGTCGTGGCCAAACATCTCGAGGTAGACGAGCTTGAGCAGGGCGGTGGCCTTGTTGTCCATGTCGGGACTGCGGACTTCGCGACGGCATTCTTTCAGACTGTTCTGGATGTATTCCTTCTCGTTACCCTTGTGGTTCCTCATGCCCCGGATGAGGGCGTAGAGGTCTTTTTCGAACCTGGTCGTGGTAAGCGGCCGTCGCTATCGCCATAGTCGCATCGTGAGCGAAGCCTACATGGTTGCGCTGCGGGCCTACAAGGCGGCATGCGAGGGTGGGGGTCGGTCGCGAAAATGGGTGTGTGGTCCTATATCAATACCGGCATTATATCTGCAGCATAGCGAGCGCGAATCGAGAGCGAGCCCGAGAGGAGGAAGCTGTCGTGTGTTTGCTATTCAACACCGGCTCGAGCACTTTGGAGAGTCTCGGGTCGAGGCAGGAGCGTCATCGCGCATCACGCATAATTGCATAATTAGACTTGTGTCAACTTGTGTGGACTCCGTCACAACCAGCGACTCTGAACATCAGCTCCGTCTCTCTCCCTCATATCCAACACCATGTCGGTCGAGTCGCTGCGCTCGCTGGAGCAGGTGCGCCAGCGCCTGAATACGCTCGCCAACACGATTGGCAAGCTGCTGCACGATCTCGACACCAACGACCCGCTTCCCTCGTGGTATGCGACAGAGCAACCCTCTTACCCATCCAACTGCTCACTAATGCCCAAGCCCTTGAAAACAGGCCCTCACTGCAAAACTCGGCCAACCTACTCTACCACAACCTCGACTCGCTGAACACGGTTCTCTCCGGTGCTCAGCCGCTGCTCGCCAACGCCCACGTCTACCCACTGCCCTCGTACCCAGGCCGCACCCAAGAAGACTTGCTCACCCAACTGCTGCGCAAAAAGCTACAGCCACAAGTCGAAGACTGGATCGCCGATGGAGACCGACATGCCGCAAACTCCGCCATCGATGCCCCTCAGACCAACGGCTCTTCTGCTCCTTCTGAACCACAATCCATGACCACGACCCACTTGACCGATCTCTGGGAATGGGCTGGTCGGGAAGGCAACAGGATCGCTCGCGACATGGGCGTCGATGCTTTTGACGACGTCTTCACTCTCGAAGAACACGAACAGGGCATCGAGAATGTCGTTACCGGCCTGCGTCGCAAGCTGTGGGATAGCGACGACGAGGACGAAAACGACGAGGGTGGAGCACAAGCCAACAAGCAAGACGACAAACAGCTCGATGTGGATGTGGACATGGTAGACACCATCCCCGAGTCTGTCAAAAGATTACAACGACACAATGTCGACCCCTCCAAGCCGCCAATGAGCATCGAACACATATTGCGATTTGCTCTGACCGCCAGAGAGCCCCCGAATCTTGTGTAATGCTCGCTATTTCACGGCGCTTTGCTCTCTCTCTCATCTATGCCAAGACCGAAGGGGTCGTGCTGCTCCATCTGAAAGCAGGGGATTGTCAGCAGGCCCAAGATCAAGGGAACTACGACACTGGAGTGCTGCGGGCAATATTTAGAATAGTAGGCGTGGAATCAAGCTCGATTGCAGATGCGTCAGATGATCTTGTCAAAAAAGAAACGTGACTTGATTGCAAAACCCCCACCTCCTCCCCCCTCTCTTGTGTCAGCTTCGCCGCCCTATTTGAAATCTGCCATTCAGGAACCCGTCGCACAACAATGCAGATTTGACGTGCATGTAGTTCATGTTCCTTCCCGCCCCTTTCCTGTTCCTGTCTTTCTTGTGTCCTCCGTTCCTTTCCGTCTTCATGCCCCCATGCTCGCCTTGGTTGACAAATAAGTATCTCCGTCGTGAAAAAGAGCTGTGCTATCCAATCAAAATTGTAAGAGAGAGCATTCGATAATCCAGAAACGCGTGATCAGGGTGATGGTTGCTGTGTCCTGGGCCTGACTCTTGAGTCGTCTCATCTTTGTGTGTGGTGGTCGGATCTTCTCCGAGGCTCAACTTGGTGCTTGAATCTTTGTAGTCGCCCTCTTGGATCTTGTTGTCGGTGCTTGTGCCGAAGATACAAGTCACACGGCTGCGGTCCGAAATCGGTTGTTGATGTTTCTCTGGTCCAGCGAGTGTAGACATGTGCAGAGTATTCGTGATAGTGATGAGAGCGTCTTGTCGTTGGTTTTGTTTACAGCGTTGGTCTCTGATCAAAGTGTTTCATCGCCATCTATTGGCAAGGACAGCATCACGAGAGGATGGCTCCGAAGGTCCATATCTCACACCGGAAGGATAGTGGTGAACTACGACAGAAGGTTTGCCGTTAGATGCTGGTGCCTTTGCGCCGGAAAAGTTGGTCGACGGAGTCTTGTTGCTCGAAGACTTGGACGATGAGTTGTTGGAAGGCATGGCTGTGTCTGATGTAGACGGAATGTTCGAATGTGCTTGCGTGCTGTTTGGTTCTGGCGTTGGCCTAGTATTAGACCTGTAGCGAGGTTTGGTGTGCGGTGTGCGGTAGGCAGATGATAGATGGTAAATGGAAGAGGGAGCAGAAGTCAATCTCTTACGGCGCAGACAGGCCTTTTATAACTGGAAAGGGAGAGGAACAGGGAAAGCAACCTAGAGGTCAGTGGCTATGCCGCCAAGGCACTCCTACGCTCTTTGCGACGAGGTGTGCCACGATGATGAAATAGAACAAGTCGACGCAAGCAAACCTCGGCCGCGGCCGTTGCGTCCGCACAGTGGTGAGGGATTGGGGGCCAAAACTAACCCAGGCAACGAACATCGTGACTTGCTCGGCCACGGACCTACCAAGACACAGCCCCGAGGCCGAAGAGTCATAGTCTCAAGGCAACACACCAAGCACAGCAAGGCCGAAAGACTGATGGCATGATGCTGAAGGCAGTAATCGAGGACTAGATTGTTGGAGACTCGAAGTTCGACCGCGTCACACAGTCTGAGAGGGTTCCTGCAGTACTCCAGGAACAATTTGGTTCTCAGGATATGATGCAAGGAACGAGCAGGTCAATGGAAGAGCTCATGTTTAGGCTGCCACCAGCCCGCTCTCAGGCTGGCGGCTGCCTAGGGTACATTCGTCATTGTACACCTCCCTCAGAATGCAACGGCGAGATGTGATGGCAGCGTCACCGTCAGGACTTCGATGATGTAGTTTCAATAGAGGCGGTGCTACAATCAAAGAGCGGCGCAGTTGAGGTGAAGCTCCAAAGATGGAGTCGGAAGGATGCCAAGTCACGTTGGTGGCCCGTGCCCCAGAGCACGCGGCCAAACACGAAACCCAATGTGCCCTGTTTCAGACAACCTTCTCTGGCAATGACTTGATCAGAATAGAACGGGTAAATGCGCCTTTACACTCGGATCTTGAGAACGCGTTACACGGAGGGCCATGCGTGTCTGCGTGTAGACCCATCTCGTGCCCGCCGTCACAAACACAATCGCCATAAGCTGCGTCATGCCTTCACATGTGAGTGGACGCGGGTCTATTCAACAAGTACAGAGACGGTCATGGCTATTTGATATGTCACATGGAGATGGGTCTGGCTGTTGACGAGTGGACGAGGACGATTTGCGCTGCGCAAGCAAATAATCACAGACGAGATTAGACATCCTGGCTCATGTGTCCGCGAAGCATCGTCTTTCACGTCACTAGTGTGTAGCCCTCTTAAAAGGATGCACCCCTATCACTCTCCGGTTCTCCTCGAGGTTCCTTCGCACACTTGCATCACTTTGAATTCACCTTTTCGCTTAGTCTCCCACTCGCCACCTTTTGCTTCACCACGGAATATTGCAAAGTTGTACGAGACATGTCAAATAAGCTGTTTCTTGAAAGAACTGAGCCTCCTGTATTGGTCTAGCTGCTGTTATACATATGATGCCTTTGAAACAATCGTCACTAGACTTTGAGTGCTGCCAATGCCTCTCCTGGGTCTTGGTTGAGCTCATCTCTGAGAATCTTGATCTGTTTCTTGAGCTGTTGCCACAAAGGAAGCTTGTCCAAGTCAGCATCATGATGTCCTTCTTCCTTTTCGCGGAGCGCAAGAGCGAGCAGAGATGCTACAAAAGCCTCTTGCATGTATGCAAAGGAGAAGCCATCAGTCATTGACGATACTGCCTCACAGAGCTTATCCGGGAACTCTATGTCCTTGTTATCCTTTAGTTTTCTCTGCCAGAAGTGTGCGTACATGACGCGTTGGTCGAAATTTGGATTCGGGAAGAGATATTTGCGGTCAAAGCGAGAGGGACGCTTGGAGATACCGGGATCCAGGCGATCAAGGTGGCTAAAAGAGCAAACGGTCAGCAAAGTTCCTTATGCGATAGTGCGCTCTAGCGACGAGCCAGTTCCAGAGGGTGTGCTTGCGGTACTTCGCTGCATGAAAATGGCTCGCCGTATCTTCGATCTACCTACTTCGTGGATCCAACCATAAAGATGCCATCGTTCGAACGCAAGCCATCAACCTCGTTGAGGAAGTAGCTGCGCGTCTGCTCAGTTATTATCGTGTCGAGATCCTCGAATATGAGGAAACATGGAGCATAGCGTCGAGCTTGTCCAAAGATCATTGAGAGCGAGTGTTCAGGACCTCCGAAACTGTGAATTGTCAGAAACGAATGGCATACTTGGTGGAGGGACATACGTACCTAACGAGTGACCTGACGTACAGAGTAGGTACTGGGTCCTTACGTTTGTAGAGCGAGTGCATCAGAGCTTTGATACTGATCGTCTTACCGTTACCCGGAGGACCGTAGTAGATGACTCCGCGCTTCCAAGGCACCTTGAGCTTCTGGTATGTGTCTTGGCCATCGAAGAAGTTGTCGACATCTTTGATCAAGTCGTGTTTCATGTCTTCGTTAAGAATGACATTGCTCCATTCTGCTTCCTGAATACTCTCCCACAGCTCGTGGTTCTTCTGCCAATAGCCTTGATCGAAGACAAGCACTGCTCCATCCACGCTGTTGGTAAAACGACCGGCCTCAAGCAGAAGCTTTTCGGTGGCGTGGACTGAAGACGATAATACGTACTGGTTGCGGACCATCGGATAGGGTCCTTGGCCATCACGGCCCTCGGCAATGTAGACGACATACTCCTTGCCCTCCCAGTCAATCAGGAATTTCCCAAACTTGACGCTGTCTACAAGACGACCGTTTTCTCCAGTGAGACGCCTGGCTGGTGGCGCGAAGTCTCGAACATACAAGCGATCGTTCTCCTTGTCGATTGGAGCAGCAGCAGCTCTTCCAGAGGCAGCGAATGCCATAAGGTTGCATGAATTCACCGAAATGACGGTCAGATGCAGTTGAGGATACTCGCGGCGGATCGCTTCCATCACCACCGCATTGGTATCCACGCGAACGCCAGAGGCATGTTCGAAGTAGGCATTGGATGTGTCGTTAGCGAAACTCGGGTTGGAAGCAAAGTCCTCCCCCGTCATGCTGGCAAGGTTGATAAGGCGTGTTTTCGGCGTTGCTTCGTGGCCTCCAAGTCGGAGTGAATGATGCGATGAAAGTGAGATCGATCAGTTTGGCGAAGTGATGTTCTGCGAGCGACAGAGAGCCCTTATGTTTTGCTGGAGGACCACGAGCGAGAGGGACAACACAATTGATAAGGTAGCTCGCCAGGCGCGGGGTACTGAAGGATGGAGCTATCGAAGGATGCAGCTATGCAGGAGATCGCCCTATCCGGGTTTAGATTTGAGATCTTTCTATTTTCGTCTTTCCATCCAGGCACCAGCTCACGGTGACATGTTGTTTTTCCGCTTCACACGAGAGCCTCAAGGCCGACAATCAAGTGTCGTTGACGAGTAGAAGGGAAGTGCTTCAGCGCCTGTTGGACCAGGGTTACCCCATGACGTCACCCAAAGCGTGCTCAGCGATATCGACAGACCGTCCTATCGCTCGCGAATGTCGACAATGATGCTATATCGTAACAGAGTAGAACTACTGTGTGAAAGCTTCTCTGCTCTGTGTTTTCTAATAAGATAATTGCTAATTGCGTGCTACCAAGTCGAAATGGCGTCGGCAACAGTAAGGCGATAGCACCGATTGCGGGGACTTCCACGCCTTTCTAGAGCTTGCTGCGTAATATGAAAGTCCATTACACATGACTTCACGCCTCAACTCGACAAGCATATTCATATCTCTGAATCGCCAATCACACAAAGTACTCTTGACAACAACTGCAACATCGGATTCCAAAACCCTTGAGAGCTTCATCATGTCCCCCGTCCTGTCTCTCGAAGGAAAGACCGCCATCGTCACTGGAGGCGCTGGAGGCCTGGGTCTTGCCATAACAGACCTCTTCCTGGAAGCAGGAGCAAACGTGGTCGCAATCGACATCAACACGGAATTAGTGCAGAAATTTGAAGCTTCTCACGACAAGTCGAAAGCAGTTGCCATTGAGGCGAATGTGACGTTGGAGGAGGACCTACAGGATCTGTTCAAAACGACCATCAAGCGATTTGGTCAAATCGACATCATTGTCAACAATGCAGGACTTACTGATCGTCTTGGTACGTTCCCTCAGACCAGTGATAAGGCAGACACTTTTGTGTTCTCCTCTTGTCGAGTCCTGTAAGAGTGGTAGCCAATACCCAAGACTCACAGACTGCGTGGCGAAGACCGCTTTCATCGTTTCTGAGATGGTTTGCTGACTTTCTCTCATTCTAGATCCGGTAGGCTCGCTAGAGAAGGATCTCTGGGACCGCATCATTGCAGTCAATCTGACAGCTCCCATGATGGTCACCAAGCTCGGCGTTAACCACATGTTGGAGAAGTCGATCAAGGGCTCGATCATTAACATCGGATCAGTGGCCGCCTTGCGCGGATTCGCAGCTGGTAAGTGTCATGTCTCGAAGAACCGCTCGAGGACGTACTAACACATTTGTCTGTAGGCGCTGCATATACTTCATCCAAGCATGGGCTTGTGGGCTTGACGAAAAACACAGCTGCATTCTACACTGACAAGGGTATCCGATGCAACGCTGTGCTCCCTTCAGGAATGGAGACCAATATCTCCAAGACCATCTCGAGCATCAACGACGAGGGATACTGCCATATGATGAAGGGACCTGTGACCATGGTCAACCCCAAGGAGGTTGCCCAGACCGTTTTGTTCCTGGCCTCAGATGCCTCGAACACTGTGAGCGGATCTTGTATCGCTACGGACCTTGGCTACGCAGCTTCTTGATTCGAGCAGCTGGAACGCACCGAAGATGTAGCCGTTGCAACGCATAGATCTATACGATGTGTGCAACACAGACCCAAAGTCAGTCCCATGATTGAAAAATGTACTCCAGCCCTTGCCCAGGGGCGTGTGGGTCAGCGTTTCCGACTTTGGGGTAGTTTCGCGTGGAGGCAATCTGGAATATGTTGAAGGACATGGCACTGACCAACACAGTCTGACGCCGATAAAGCGCAAGGTCGGAGAAGATGCTTAACGATCTTCCAAAATATATGTTGAGAGTGTCGAATATTAATGCAGGGAATGGGCGCATACACAGTCAGGAATTTTTTAAGCGTAGCTGCAGGCAAAGTTATTGTTAGTGCTGAGTGCACTCTATGATAGTCGTGTTCGACCATTTCGGAAAATTTCTGATTGGCTTCTCCTTACCCACGAGCAGGCTCTCATCCTTCCGCGCTCACTAGCTGAACCACGAATCCACGAATAAAGACGAGTCGCGTAGACTATCATCCATGTCGAACACGTACTATACACATGCATGTGATGTTTCAGGATTGATAGGATGAGCTACAGGATTCAAGCCCGCAGAAGGCGTGGAACTGAGACCACGGCACAAATCACAACTTGACAGTATCCCCACGGTTGCTAGGGATATATGGTATGAGCTTCCAGAAGAACGGTATGCTCCAGCATCTGCGTTGGTGGCCCAGCACTACCAAGTCGTTAACCGGTAACGGCCTGGGTGTCGCGTTTGTAATCCACGGCATCTCGGATAGCGCTGGCGGGCGAGAACTCGTTGATCCATCACCGTGCACACTATCCACCAGACCTCCGCTCCGCCGGCCCATGGTCGATCCATGCAACCGGATATTACCAAATCGGAACCACCAGCCAGACCCGAGGGGCTTGAAACATGGTTTGGTGCTCGAGTTCTTGCAGCGTCTGGAAGGTGTCCACAACAGCGAAAAAAAGAGGCGCGCAAAGATCAGAATACCTGACCAAGAGGTCCTGCGGCTCCGATTTACCTTTTGCACAACCGGCTCACGGCTATTGATCGACGGACAATCGTTCACCGAAGGAGAAGATCGGTCGGAGTGACTGACAGACCGTCTCAGCGAGTGATTAGCCGAGAACAGCTCAGCAAGTGAGATGCAGCAATTTGGGGATGATTGCGAGCCGGCGCGATGTTGTGAACAACAAATATTTGGCTGACCAGCCTGAACAGACGAAGCTTCATCTTCAGTCGATTGAGATGAAGCCTTTGCGCGCACAGATGGCGTTGCTTGGCCCTTCAGAGGTAAGCAAATTGCCCACGTTTGGTGGCGCTCCGTTATTTGCTTTGCGACGCCTGAAAGTCAGACTCTGAACATCTGTCATCCATCTGTGCAGTGTGAAGCCAGCGGCATACGTAGGGAGACAAGCTCTCGCGATGGCGCACGTCAAGACTGGAGACAAGGAGCAAAAGGAGGGATCACGCGGCGGGGGAGTGCGATACCGCGGCTACTCAGATCGTCGCCTGGGCTGACGTTGGCAACGAGCGTCCCATGACATATGCAATCCGTCTGGAGTGCCATTGTCGAGCGAGCTCGCGACACCCAGAGGCATGGCTCATGCAGGGCTTGCGAGGACCTAACGGAGACGGCGGCTCGTCGGACTCATCTCAAGATGCTCCAGACGACTGACAACGAGGCGAGTATCAAAAGGTCTACTTGGCCAATCTCATAGCAAAAATGGCCAAGGATCGGTCTCAAAAACAATACAGATCATACCACATGATCTCCAGGGTTGACAAAGCAATTGTGGTGGGAAACAAGACAACCAACGGCTCTGCTCTCAAATAGTTAGCGGCACATTGCCGCATGAGCTAAACAAACTCCACGCTGGGGCACGGCTCTTCCCCACGAACTCCAGGTAATCGTCACTGACGCTAGTGGTACCGAGTATATTATGTAGGTCCCTTGCTGTTCGATTTTTTCCAATCTCTCCGCATTATCATCCAACTCTCCTCTTCCTCCGACTCGGTCCCCTTACTGGCAGCAGTCCACTCCACCTCTTCTCGACTTCTTCACACTCTAACAAGTCTTCAATATGTCTACTGCTCAGGAGCAGAACGCCATCAACGCTGACGGCTACGCCGGCATGGACAAAGAGGCCAATGGTGTCAATGGCTACGACCATGCGCCTTTGAACTCTGCCCCCATGAAGCAGCGCAAGCCCTACGACTACGGCGGTAACCCTCTGGCACACATCAACACTGGCGAATCTGTCCGTCTTCCTGCCTTTGGTGGTGAATTCCAGCCTGGTCTCTACAAGCCCATCGCCGACCGCAAGTTCGCCAATCCCGCACCCCTCGGCCTCAGTGCTTTCGCTCTCACCACTTTCGTCCTCTCTCTGATCAACCTTGGTACTCGTGGTATCACTGAGCCCAACATTGTTGTTGGCGCTGCCTTCGCATATGGTGGTCTGGTTCAGCTGCTCGCTGGCATGTGGTACGTAAACAAAGCATCAACAAGTCCATGCCATATGTCTAACAACGTTGCAGGGAGATGGCTGTTGGAAACACCTTTGGTGCTACTGCTCTTTCGTCTTATGGTGGTTTCTGGATCGGCACTGCTATCATCCTCACTCCTGGTGGCTTCGAAATCGCTAGCGCCTACGAGGGCACATCATTCGACGACGTCTTTGGTTTCTACCTTATGGTAAGCACGACCTTCAAGCGCTCCAGTACATTCAACTAATCGCTGTACAGGGCTGGTTCATCTTCACCTTCATCCTACTCCTCTGCACGCTGCGCTCGACTGTCGCCTTCTTCTTCCTGTTCTTCACTCTCGACCTTGCCTTCCTCATGCTCGGCATCTCATACCTTCAGCACGGAAACGTTGCTTGCCTCAGAGCTGGTGGTGCTTTCGGTATCCTGGCTGCTTTCGCCGCCTGGTACAATGCCCTCGCCGGTATCGCCGACACCAGCAACTCCTTCTTTATCATCCCCGTCGCTCACTTCCCTTGGTCTGACAAGGGTCGCGAGAAGCGCGAGAAGGTTGACAACTCCGCTGCTCGTGCCGCTGAGTCGGTCTAAACGATAACCTTGACGATCAATGTTATGGATATTAGGATTTCGCGGCTATCCGAGTACGGTGTGCTGCATGATTTTGAGATCCGTATTACTACTTTTCGTATGTTTTTGTTACTATTTGCAGGATACCCAGGCTTCACGAAGGATTGAGGGGAAGCCTCACGGACGATCTGATTCAGATCTTCCCACACCATTTCAGTTAAAGCTCTTAATACTCGGTTCAAACAATTTGACAAATTATTTCAATATCAAGCCCACCCGTGTTGCTTCTCGTGTGACAGGGATGCCAGATCTGACAACAATACTTCGATGCGAACCGATTATGTACAAAGTACGTTCATGCACACATGGGCGTACGTCTAAAGTAGCATTCCCAGAGTCACGCCATAAAACCTCCACATCTGCAAGCCCCGCAGAGAAACTTCGCTTGGCTGTGTCTTGTCGTGCAGCCTTGTCAATTGTCTCTCTCCTTCCATATTTGCGCTCCAATATTTGGCGGGTTTGGTTGTGGAATGCTGTTGCTATGGCACTTCGAAGCTCGCAACCTTGTTGTCCTAGGGGATCGGACATCCGGATTCGCTAGCGCAGTACTGATAATTATAGCCGTCTCTCCAACCGCGAAGTTGAAATAGGCTAATTGGGAGTAAGCCCTAGAATTGCTCCATCCTTCCATGCGCCTTCAAGGGATACCCTCTCTCTGTGACACATGCTTGTCGCTAGACAGCGAGCCGCTCTATGTTCCACTCTTCCGGCGGGAGGATTGCTATATCAGCTGCCTGTAGTGGATAAAGTCGATAGGAAGCTTGCCTTCCGAACATGTTTCGTGCCACAACCTCATCTGAGAAAGTGCATTCTAGAGTATGGGCCAATCTAGACATCATCAAGACACAACTTCACCAAACAATGTGCATGAATTGTTGCAGTAATTGTACAATCGTACTCCTGGCGATGATATCCATCACCATGCTAGTCGTAAGTCGAAGACCATGAAGATATTCCCAAGCCCTTGCGAGCCTTTACTGCCTCTGTTCCTTCATCAGTCTCTCTCGGACCTGCATCTGCGCTTTGCCGAGCAGATTCGTGCCCCATTTACTCTCGTTCTCTGCAGCCTCGTCTCCACGGAACCCGATCCCCCAGTTCCTATCTGCAGGGTTCGATTCCGCCAAGATCCTATCCTCTGTCGCCAACAAGGCCTCTCTGCATTCGGACACTTGAGAGAACTTCAACCAGTTGCCTTCCACGGCAACATCAAACACGTACTTGCGCCATTGCATACCACAGAAGTTCTTGACCTCTCGGCCAAGTGCTTGGGCTTCGGAAGGTGTGGCTGCCTCGAGAATCCTTGCCGCTGTCTCCTTGTCATTGAAATGCATGGCTTTCCTCCACATTATGTAGTGCTCCATTGTCTGGAATCGTATGCCTGGGTTCTCGGGGTCCGTAAAGGATGACGGGTACCAGTTCTGGAGTCGGGCTTCTGGCAGTTGCAATTCATGGCCGTAGGTGAAGAGGTGTTTGTCTGTGTACCATACTGAAGGTCCATAGGGAACGTTGTCGTTCTTGCCGTCATTCGAGGTGAGTGTTTTTGTGACTCGGAAAGACATGGTTCTGGATGTTATAGCTATGCTCAGCCTTAAGATAGGGTTGCTCTTGATGTTCCGAAGATGAAAAAGAGCTCGGCTCATGTGTCGAATACAAAAGACTCGTGTTATGTTATCCCAGTATTAAGCAAACGATAAGGACCAATATTCAGAAGTTGTAAAGAAAACTGTTGGCAGCTGGAGTGTGACGGCTTGACCGTCAACAGTGGACCTTGGGCTCGAGTCTACGTCACCAAACCCGATTCGGACACCGCGTTCGAAGGTCCGCTCTACCACTCGCAATGAATCCGTGCCACTTGGTCATTAAATCTTGCAAGGACGAGATGACCGTCCAATCTGAATTGTGAATATGGAGGATGAAAAAAGGTGAAAGGCATACATTACGTGCCCAACATGCATCAAACTCGTTCTGTACGTGGTTGCCAACACCAACGCGATCCGCTTAACCCCAAAAGAGCTTGCTCTTGTGTCTCATGAGCAAATTTGTAGAGAGTAACAAAGACTAGAAGTCTATGCGGTATCGCGCTCCAGCCAAGACGAGATAGAATTGGTACAAGAAGCTCTCGCTGGACAATGCGCACAGCTTTCTTGGACGCGTAAACCTGGACCTTCGCACACTATACCCAAGATAACACAAGATGGCTGCCACAGTGTTAGAACCGCCAGGTGCCATGACAGCTGCTGCAGACGAATACCTGGCAAAGGAGATAGAGATGCTCTCTGATGATTTGATGGAAGACCTTCGTGTGTATCTTGACGGCATCAACACTACTGGTCGTTTCGCAACCATGGGAAAGCTCGATCAGGTCGTTGATCCGCAGGTCCGACTAACAGCAACCGATGATGCTCCTGAACATGTTATCTCGGTTCCTCTGGGCTCAAGAGATGCCCTCAAGCTCATCGACGCTGCCCATCAAGCCCCATTTGGAAGGGGAGAGGAGACGATCGTTGATACGTCGGTTCGAAAGTACGCTTTGTCAACTGACATTGCTCGAGCCGTGCTAATTGTGTCACTTTTCCAGTACTTGGGAAATCAGCCCCAATCGCTTTTCCTTGGGCGAACACTGGCAAGACTACGTGAACTCAATCATGACAAGGGCATGTAACGAGCTGGGAGTCCGTGGCGATGGTATACGCGCGGAGCTGTACAAGATGCTTTTATATGAGAAAGGAGCAATGTTCAAGCGACATACTGATTCTGAGAAGGTCCCCGGTATGTTTGCCACGTTGGTCATTAGTCTGCCATCTGCACACTGGGGCGGCGCTGTCGTGGTGTCTCATAACGGACAACTGAACTCGCTCAAAACTCATATCCACGAATATCTTGCTTGGTAAGTTGAGAGGACGTGTTGATGAGAAAGTCGACTCATGCCATTCAGGTATTCAGACGTACTCCATGAGGTGAGTAGCACGGACGTGTTGTCCATCAATTCAGTGACACATTCTTGCAGGTCCAAGAAGTACTCTCAGGTTATCGCTGGGTCTTGACCTACAATCTTGTTCAGACTAACTTCGAGCACTATAATTCCGCTGCAAGTACTGATCGAAGACTTCGCGCTATACTGACCGAGTGGAACGACACGCATGAAGTCGAAAAGATGGTCTATCAACTGGACCACAAGTATACTGATGCTAGCATTTGTCTCAACACCCTCAAAGGGTCGGACCTACTCAAAGCACAACGACTCTTCTCGGTGTGCGATCGGATGGGATACACTCTCTATCTGGCAAGTCTGGAGAAGCAGGTGCATGGATCTGCCGAGTACAGCAACGGTAGCAACTACTACTCCCACTATGACTATGACGAAGAAGACAAAGGCGATGATGGCGGGTTTCGCGCCATTGATGACGTGATAGAAGAGTCTCTACAGTTGACTCGAGTGGTCGATACTGATGGAAACGAACTCGTCACTGGCCTCGACATCGAGGAAGGGGACATCCTTCTGAAGAAGTCATACAAGGACCGCCATCCCGACGAACACGAGTATGAAGGCTGGACTGGAAATGCAGGGGCGACTTCGACTCATTGGTACAAAGATACCGTTCTTGTTCTGATCCCCAACGAGAATATTGCAGATTTCCTTATAGGGCAAGACCGTGATTATGGCTATGGTTCCGGTGGTGATGTCGAGGTTCTGGCAGTGCTTCAACATCTAGTCAAGCGAGCTCGAAGTTTCCCAGGGCCTCAAGGAGAACCTCTCAGGAATTGTCTATCCCATATGGGCCACATCATATCGGACAACCGTATCAGTACCAGACATGCGGGAAGGAGCCACAAGTACACAGATGCTACCGTGTCTGAAGCTATCATGGTTTGTGTAGAATTTGGTCTGACTAATGCGCTACGGGAATTATCGTCTGCTTTCAAGGACAGTCTTTCAGAAGGCGCTCTGCAATCCCTGAGCAACCTGAAAAATACAACAAATTTGAACGTCCCAGAGCAACGTACAAGGCTAGAAGCCATGTAAGTTTAAAGGCCAAGATTTGCGCAAAGAAAGGTTTGCTAACTTCTGTCAGTCTTGGAAATGTTGTACTAGGCTACAAGAGTGTTTCTGCAAAGTACAAAACTCTTTCGACTCTCCTCGGCGCTGAGGCTTTGCATGTGCAGAACGAAGAAGACTGTATGCCTGAGCTCAAGCCTTGGGTCACAGATATTTTGGCTGCAATGTTCTCGAATTTGGGCTCACTTACGCGCGAGGACGGTGACGTGATAGCCAGAATAGCCACCTCGGACACAAGCGGATCTCTATTGATAGATCGGTATGTACCCTCGAACCTTGTATGGTGTGCGGTGATTAACTCAAGTATTTCAGGATCATAACCAACATTGAACGAGAAATGCAAGGCACGGATCCAGATAAGACAAGCTTCACGCCGGCATTCCTTTCCAAAATGTTCGAGTCTCCAAGATTGCTCCCGGAAAATATGCTGTCAATCTACAAGCCTCTTATAAGGACTGTGGCTACCAACTTCTCACTTCGCCAGTCCGAACCGGCTCAACCTCGTCCTACATACACTCACGGGGTATATTGTGCAAATCCCGTACAAGCCCCTCGCAAGCCTGCGCTCGACGGCCGACTGTTGGCAAACGTTCTAAGCCACATCAGAGATTCGCAGCTTCACGAGTACGGACAAATGCTTGTGACCAGTATCATATCAGCAACGTCTTCTATGGACCCGCAAGACTACGAGCACACCATCTTCCCCTGCTTGAAGAGCATAATTATGCGACTGCTCGGAGGAAGAGATGAGATTGATATGTACAAGGAGCTTTTCCAAAAATGTCTCCCACAGTACATCGATCGGTATGTTGGCCAGGAGCCCGTCCAGATCAACTGGTCAAGGCACCAAGTGAGGTGCAGCTGCCGTGACTGTATGGATCTCAACGCATTTCTACGCAGTCCTGTAGATCTTCTGAAAAGACTCAACGTCTCGAAACAACGTCGACACCATCTACACACGCAGCTGGACGCATTCACAGATTGCACGCATATAACCGAACGCGGATACATCGAGACCATGGTGGACACCAAACAAGGCACGAGCTTCGAGGAAAAACTCAGAACTTGGACAGACAGAGCCAAGTCTGCATTAGCAGCACTTCGCTCCCTCGAGGATCAGGAGAGCGCATCGGATTCGCCAAGTCAACTCAGGAAACTGCTTGGGGACAAGTACACGGAGATCATGACGCTGAGGAGAGTGAGGATCATGACTGCTACGCAGCCGCAGCCGCAGCCGACTCAGCCAACGCAAACTGTCGTCGCGTCGTCGAGCGCTTCCCATACAGCTACTGCTGGGCCATCGGCAAGTACTGTAACACAGTCTGGGCTACCTCAGATCGCTGGGCGGAAACGAAAGGCCGTCGTGATTGATCTGACAGATGATTGACTTTGCTCATAATGGTCGTTCCCCATCGTGTTTGCTGCATGTATCTTATGTATACTCCGTAGGCGAATTCAAAACACTCGTGACATACCCCTCTGGTATGTATACAGGACTGGATTGTGATTTGGCGTGGATCACATCAAGTCTAGATGCAGTTACCCTTGACAAGTAGAATCCTGAGATTGTGTCACGCGACCACATCATCAGTCACATCTGCTGCTGAATAGATGACTGGTCCCAATCCTGTCAGAAGTGGAGTATGTATCTGTGAAGAGTGGCAGTCTTGGCCGCTTACATGCCTTTATGTTTCAGGCGCATCCACGCATCGACGGTCATACCGAACCTGCGGGTCTAGGGCTTTCCCAGCGGCCCGATGCGTGAAGACAGTTTCATGGAATTTGGTCGACGTTGGTCTGGACACTATACTGCACGTCCAGACAAATCCGTCAAGTATATGCTAGCGAATCACACCGCGCCAGCGTGAGGGCATAGCAGAATAGAAGAGCTGCGTTAGTACCTGACGATGATACACCTGCTTACAATTCCCTTGTGGACTGGTCTTTTGAGGGAGACTATCTTCCTCGACTATCACTCGTTCAAATTCTTGTCGATTTTCGACTTCAGCACCTGCGACACTAGCGTCAGCGACAATGTGCACGTTCGAGTTAGTCAAGTCACTAAAATGCGGCCACCTGGTCAAGCGCTGCTATCTCGAATGCCATACCGCAAGGACGACCGGACAAAGATGCGAGCTATGGCCTGCGCAGAAAGAAAGACCTTTGATCATCAAAGATAGAGGGCCGATTGCTATACCGGACTACTGTGAGCGCTGTAAATCCGATGGTTTCTTGGCTTGGTTCTAGAAGAGTTTGAGGTATCGGATCACAGTACGGAGATGGCATCAAGTATGGACGATGTCACTTGATTCAGGAACCTCTGGACACAAAATCGGATTTTGATATTGATGGTGCTATCACCGCTGGAAGGTTCAGGTCGCAGAAACGGAGCAACCATGTGGCCGAGTGGGAGCTACGACAAGAGTGCAAGCACCCCCACTTGATGAACCCTCAGGGCCCGGCTTTGTCGCGTGACATGGGGGCGGTATTACCAGCTCCGGCCCAACCTCATTCCTTATGTCCGAGCTTCCAGGCATGGAGCTGGTCGACCAGGACACGGTCAAACATAAGGCCGTGTAGTCGAGCACTACAACGAGATCGCAAAACTATATCAGTATTGCTGCTCCCTCCCCATCAATCCAAACCACAAAACCTGCCAACATAACCATCAAACCTCAACGAAACAACTCTTTGAATCAACCAGCTTCAGCTTAGATACGAAATGGACTACACATCTATTCTCACGTTTTTGTACTCGCAATTCTTCATCACACCCAAGTACCCCGAGCAGTCATGTAAAGGACAAGTCTACATCGTCACTGGAGCGAACGTCGGTCTAGGACGTGAAGCTGCTCGTCACCTGGTGCGTCTCGGAGCAGACAAGGTCATTCTCGCATGCAGAAATCTAGAGAAAGGCGAAGCAGCAGTCAAGGATATCGAACAAAGTACCAAGAGGACAGGAGTCGCGGAGGTCTGGTCCCTCGACCTGTCTTCCTTCGAGGGCGTCAAGGAGTTTGCGAAAAGGGTCGACACATTGCCTCGCATTGATGCCATCATCAAAAATGCCGGTATGTCTGATTTGTACCGACTGTAAGAAGGTTAGCAGACTAATGAAAGTACAGGCATCAGCACCACGAACTTCAAAGTGTTCGAGGGCCAGGAATCCACAATCACAGTCAACGTGATTTCGACATTCCTTCTTGCCCTGCTCGTCTTGCCCGCATTGAAGCGATCATCCCAAAAACACAACATCCAACCCAGACTCACAATAGTCGCCTCGGAAGTCCACCACTGGACAGACCTCCCAGAGCGAAACAAGGGCAACTCAATCTTTGACGCCCTGGCAACGCCCGAGCTCTCCGAGATGGGCCAAAGATACCCAGTCAGCAAACTCATGGATGTCTTTTGCACTCGCGCTCTGGTCGAGAAAACCACATCGTCGTATCCGGTCACGATAAACACCATGAACCCTGGTTTCTGCTATAGTGAGCTGTCGAGAGAGATGAATGGCCTTGTTTTCCAATTGATGTACAAGCTCTTGGCCAGAACTACTGAAGTGGGCAGCAGAACTCTTGTTGCTGCCGCGCTTGCTTCCCATGATACTCATGGCCAGTACATGAGCAATTCTTTGGTTGAGCCGCCTTCCAAGTTTGTCAGGAGTGAAGAGGGCAAGAAAACACAGGAGAGAGTCTGGGCAGAGTTGAGTGCCAAGTTGGAGGAGATTCAGCCTGGTATTCTCAAGAACATTTGAGAATGCAGCGTGGTCATGATCTGATGCGATTGCAAGGATGCTGCAAATAGATTGTGCGCGGACACAGAAATTTATATTTACTTGTTGCTCGCTTTTCTGCGTATCATGACTTCCAAGTCACTCGTTCGTCCCTTGCATTTTGTGCCAAGTCATCATGATTTTTTTCTCGAGCAAGTCTACCGAAAAGGCCAAACAGGATATGTTCATCTCGTCGTCGACAGAATCATCTTGCATGGCACAATACGCTGCGAAGTGCTGACATGAAAGGGATAAATCGATTTCTCTAAGAAGAAAAAATCTATAGCACAAGAACAAAAGACGATCAACGCCATGCTAAAATCTAAAACCTGCATCATTTTAAACACCGCTGGAAGAAAAGAAAACGGAAAGAAGAAAGAACTCTACTCCTTCTTCTTACCCTTGAAAGGCTTCTTGATGGCGCCAACCAAGCTACCCAAAGCACCAAAAAGCTTGCCGAAGCCAAAGCTCCAGCCCTTGATACGCACAGTGTAGATGAAGAAATAGACCAGCGCCCAATTGGACACGACAAAGATGCAGAAGATACCGAGGTCTCTCCACGCTTGGCTAGCCTTGATATTGAGGGAGGCAAGGTAGCCATTGGCGTACTCGTAGGGGCAGTACTGGCAGTCTGCGCTAGCGTCAGGGTTGAGAAGGTATCCACCTGCCGAGGCTGCAAAGGCGCCGGCGTAGGATTGGCAGGTCTGGCCATTGGGGACGTTGAACATGGCTGTCTCGCTGGGTGTACATTCGACGCGGATGCCGTCGAGAGTTTTGGCGAGAACACCGCTGATCCAGTAGGTTGAGGGGTTGACATAGTACCTTGAACGAGTGTTAGCAAAAATGTTCGACATGTAGCCATGACATTGAACTTACATCCAGAAGCGCCAGAAGACGGGGATTGACGCGTAAGGACGAACCACGCCGTTGAATAGCGAAAACATTACAAAGAAGAATGGCAAAACGTTCGAGATGACGGTGAAACTAGGGGCGAAGGCACAAATCCATTGACCTGCGAAATGATGTTAGCCAATGTTCTGCGAGATGGATCCACTAAAATGTACCCCATGAAGCCTATGAGAAGAGTCAGTCATTATTATTACATTGTAAGGTTATGTTTTTGAACTCACCTGGAAGAAAAAGAACAAGAGCGTCATGAAGAAGACATATCCAGCGGTAGAGCTGTCGGTCGGTAGTCCAGATGCAAAGTACCACAAAAGCCAGTATACCAGGGCACTCACAACCGCAATGGGGATTTCAGCAACCACCATGGCAGTACTGAAGGCGAACCAACCATAGATACGCGATGGTAGCTCTCTAGCCATCCAAAGTGCCATGTTTTGGTAGAATTTGGGGACGACGGCGTTGACGACGGTAGGAGGGATGGTCAGGATCAAGAAAGCTGTGAACATGCGGTTCTGCATGTCTTGGATCGAGTTGCCGAGTTGCCAGAAAGTGAAACCGTTGAAGATGCCGACAATGACTGCGACAAAAAGTTTGCCGTACAGGTATGAAGGATCGCGCCAGTATTGGGTGAAGACACGCTTGGTGAGCATGGTAGTCTGCAGCCATACGGGAGCCGCGAATTCAGTGGCTTCATCGTCATGCTGCTTATCGCTGACTGACTTGCTTCTCATGCGCTTGAGTCCATCGATTTCTTCAATGACAGCTTGGGCTTCCTTGCTGTTGCGCCATTCTTCGTTCCAGTCAATCTTAGATCCATCTGATCGCTTACGGGGCTTAATAGCAGTCTCGAGAAGGAACTCGGCGACGTTCTTCTCTGGAGGACATTTGACGCCACGTTCGCCAAAGTACTCGATGACGTCTTTTCCGTTCTCTCCGATGGGACCGAAGTAGAATGTGTTACCTCCAGGGTTGAGAGCAAGAACCATGTCGAACTGCTGAATCAGTACAGAGGAGGGCTGGTGGATGGTACAGACAATAGCTTGGCCAGCGGCAGTGAGTTTCTTCAAGAAGCGAATAATGCTGTACGCACTTTGCGAGTCGAGACCACTGGTCGGCTCGTCCAAGAAGAGCAGCAGCGAGGGTTTGGCCGCGAGCTCGACACCGATGGTGAGACGCTTGCGTTGTTCGACGCCGAGAGAAGAGATGATGGCATCCTGCATGTCGTTGAGTTCGAGCAAGTCGATGACCTTGTCAACGTATGCGATCTTCTCAGCACGAGGAACCTTGCGGTCCTGGCGGAGGATAGCTGAAAATTCGAGTGCTTCTCTGATGGTCGAAGTGCCGTCGTGAAGGTCCATCTGCTCACAGAAACCAGTGTTACGCTGGAACTCCTTGCCGAGAGGTCTGCCGTCAACAAACATCTCGCCCTGAACGACACCCATCTTCTGTCTTTGACTGAGGGTGTTGAGAAGAGTCGTCTTTCCTGCACCAGAGGCACCCATCAGAGCAATCATGAGACCAGGCTTGGCATATCCGTTGACCTTGTTAAGGAGTTTGCGCTCACCGCCGTTGTAGGGAACGGTGTACTCGACATCTCTCCAGGTGAAGATACTCTCGCTCTTCACGATCGAATCCAGAGCCTCTTGTTCTTCCTTCTCACCGGTCGATCCACCAACAGCAGTGTCACTGTCGGATTCGACTTTCTCTTCATCCGCAGGGCTAGCTGCCTTGACTTGCTGCTTGGCCTTTTTAGACTTCTTGAATACCAAAGCACCACCACCGCTGCCAACAAAGCTGAAGAGTTCGGTTGCAGCAATAGTGACGAGCAAGTAGAGAACGGTGAAGGCAATAACAACACCAAAGTTGCGCCAGAGATGGGCGCGGGAGTAGGTGTATTGCGTCTGGAGATACTGGGCGCCGTTGACAGAGTGGGCGTTCACCGCTGCGCCAGTCAGGGTACATCCCTGGAAAGCAGGATCAATACCAGGACCTTGAGGCACCAAGTTGTCCGGAGAACATTGCATCGTGCGGTCGGAGAATTCATTAGTCAAGACGGCCTCGAACGAGTAAGAAATAGGATTAATGTAGTAAATCCAACCGAACCAAATGTACTTGCTTAGCAACTGCGTCTTAGGAATGACATAGCCGGTATAGATGATGAGCAAGTTGAGGGCGATACCAGAGAAGCGAACGGCGTCATCGATAGTTGGCGACAAACTTGCGAACATACGATACAGAGCGGTGATACAGATGGTGTTGACATAGACGAAGAGGAAGTAGATCCAGAACTTGCCGGCATCAACATCTAGGTTTGTCATGAAATACATGATGACAGTGAACAGACAGACTTGAACCAGAATAACCGGGAAATCGGCGACCACACGGGCAACACTGACTGCAGATGGACGATAGAAAGCGTACTCCTTTTGGCGAGCAACGACAGCGCGACCACTGACAGCCTTCATCAGTTCAGTAAGTTGGAGCCAGCCAAGGAAGAGAATAGAGAAGAAAAGAGAACCACCACGAGAGAAAGCGCCATCTGTGTTGAGGGATTGTCCGTAGAATAGAGAACCAACAATAAGACCGTTAGAGATGATAATGAACACCTTCGTGTACAATGTTGTGGTGTCTCCCCAGAGAAGCCAGAACTCACGTTTAGTGCAAGCGAGTACTTGGCGAATGAAACTGACAGTATAAGGCGACTTCTTAGTGACAGTCTTCGACTTGCCAGCCTGGACGGTTTCCTCGAACTCTTTTGCATCCTCGTGGTTGGTTTGCTCAAGGTGTTGTTCGTACGTTTCAACGTCCTGCATGTTGCGGGTGAAGAATGGAGATTCGCGGAAAGCGCGCTCTAACTCTACAGGGGTCTTCGGAGTGCTGGCCTCGCAACCTGGTCTGAATCGTCTCTCAACAGGATCGGTGATGGCGGTCAAAAAGTCGGCGGTCGTCTGTCTCTCAGGACATTCGAAACCCAGGTCGATGAAATACTGCTTGGCGGCTCCAGCAGGTCCGGTGAAGATACAGCGACCCTGGTCAATAACCAAAACCTTGTCCATTAGATCGTAGATGCCCTGACCCGCCTGGTAGAGGGTCACAAGCGTGGTTCTGTTGCTGACGTCGGTCATGATGCGAAGTGACTTGGCGTAGTCTAAAGCTGTCGAGGCATCAAGTCCACGAGTTGAGTTGTCCCAGCAGACCACAGTGGACTTGGACGCGAGAGTCTCTGCAATCGAAACACGTTTTCGCTCACCTCCCGAGACACCTCTTGTGTACTCGTCGCCTACCAGCGTTAGTTTTGTGTGACTGATTCCAAACATCTTCATCAAGGCATCAGCAATCAGAGGAATGTCTCCCGTGGCCTTCTTCTTAGTCTTTGTTAGAAGAGCGAACATGAATGTTTGCCACACATTGAGGGTAGCGAAATGAACATCATCTTCCATGTTGTAGTTGACCTCGCCGCGGTACATCTTTCTCTGTTTTTCTGCAGAGATACCACCGTACGAGACGTCACCATCAACCTGAGCATAGCCTTCACGGTTGTTGGCAATGGCTTTGAGGAAGGTTGTGCACCCGGCACCAGGCCTACCCAGAACCAACATCATCTCTCCATCTCTTACAACGCCTGAGAAGTCGTTGATGAGTGTCTTCAGATCACCGTTTTTCGAGCGGAGAAATGGGACAAATCTGGAAAGGATGTGGTAGAGATCCGGTCCAAATGTGCCTAAGATGGCATCAGGCAGGGTGCGGACAAAGGTTGCGCCAGCTCCAACACCTTTGACGGTGAGGTTCTTGTATACCACACCAACCTTCTTGGCTGACTTGTCTCCCTTACGCTGACCGAGATGGCCTTCTCTCATAAAGTCACCGAGTTCAAAGTCGTCTTCATCCTTGCCCTGGGCTTCGGTGTTCCCTCCGACCTCGGATTCTTCGTCTGCAGCATCGGTAGTCGTGCTGTGTCTTCTGGATGATTGTCTTCGGCCAAGTGATTGGCGTGTGCTGGTTTTTGATCGATTGGTGAGCTCTCTCCTTAGAGCCTTGTAGTCCTCCATGGCCATGACTTCATTTGGAATGCCGGCATCGTGTTCACCCCAGGTACCGCTGCGATCGACGTCTTCTGAGCTGGATGATTGAGAGTCTGGATCGTTGTGTAGTCGTTCAGCACGGGGTTCGGCGGGGTTGTGCCAGGCATTCTGCCCTTGACTTTCAAGACGAGCAATACGCGGGTCGTCAGCTACGCCGCTGCCCCACATGTTGGCGTTGATATAGAGCGTTCGGCAAGGGATTTGTTGATGTTTGCAATGTGAATTAGATGTATTGATATCTCAATAGGAAAACACCGTCCTGGTTATGCAACCAAGCTTGCGGTGTCCAGGGATGGCGACCGATGTTTGTCGGTCACGAAACTTGCGTCACAAAAAGATAGAAAGGGTCAAGCGGGGTGAATGCGCGAGAGGAGAGCTGAAAAAGAAATTTGGCACGCACGGCATTGATACATGGCTCGGAGTTAGGATAGCGCGCCGCTGATGAATAATGCGCGAGGGAGATCTAACACATTTTGATATCGACGTCAGCGCTCCCCAATTCAACGACTGTTGAGCCGTGCCCGTCGGCCGAAATCAGGTAGTGCAAAGGTAGATCAGATTGGAGCTTATTCAGACCTACAGTAGCCGTGGTGATTTTGTTAAGGAGATGCCGTCACGAATGCGTGTCTCTGACTTCCTGTATCACTAAGCTGCATGTCTGCACCGGAAATTATGCGGCTTGGTCAACGAATTCTTTTCCGTTCTGTAGAGTCTGTGCAAAGGCTGGCAAGTGTTTGCTTCGGTCGCACAAAGAGTTTCTGCTGAAGGCGTTGAGTAAAGTTTCAGCCCGCGGGTCAAGAGCCGTTACAGCCAAGATGATCCTCGTGCCTTATTCATGCGTCTGACGCCTTACTCCATATCTGAATCGCAATTCTTCACACCCCATGTCAAGTGCATACATACATGTACGACGGCATTGCACCTGGATCTTCACCTTGTTGAAAAGTGTAATGCATCTCGAGATGCCGATTGCTTTTGTTGAATTGCCATGTCGGTGTCGTGCTTCGAAGCCATGTCAGAAAGGGGAGTGCTTGGCATGCGTTGGTTAAACAAATAGCATGCGCTTGCTAAAATAAACACACCCGTTCACATATCAAAGCTCAGCCCAATTTTAGAGAACGGAAATTGACAGGGTGGGTTTTGATATCTCGCGTTCGGATCTCCGGCTGTTCAGAGAAAGAGCCAGTAACGACAAGAAAGCTGCTCAAGATGGTGGAAGGGATTTTCTCTCTCCCTATCTCCTACAGATTTGCGTACATGTTTTCGTGTTTGGATCCTTGCATATGACTGGTGCTTTTGAGCTACGGCGGTGGCGGCAGCAGACAGTCACCTCCGCAGCACTGCAGGATGTTTCTCGCCTTCGCGCAAGTAGTTGTGAAAGCCTTGCCGAGCATAGTTCGAAGCTCTGGCGGCCTGAAGCAGTTCAACGGAGATAAGCGTTGGCGGAAAAAGAAATTATCGCCGGGCATCCACAGTGCGAACTCGCGTGCAGCCAACCTCAAACACTTGTGGGGATGAGTAGTATCCTGATTCAGGTCAGAGTCATGTTCCGAGCCTCAACAGAAGATCCTGCTGCTGTCATATCCGACTTGGCAGCTCTCAGATTATGTGAGCAGTGTCTTGCTTACAAAGTGAGAGGCAATACCATCGGACTTGTTCGGGAAACCTATCGTGACATTGTGAAAGAGAAAGTCCATGTGGTGGGGGCCGCGATTTGGAGCAAGCACTTATCATAGAATCTCTACCAAATCAGTCAAAGGAGATCTTCTTGCCCTCAAAGGCTGCTGTGACCTTCTTTGCCTCCTTGGCCTTCTTCGCGGCTTCCCAAGAGGGGTGCAACGAACCCTGATCGTCTCTGTGTTTCTTCTTAGGAGGCTCAGCAGCGTCATTTCTGGCTCCACGGTCCTGGCCAGGTCTCTCGAAGCGGCCCTTTGGTGCTCCACGTACACCACGCGGTCTGTCTGTGGCTCCGCGTTTCGCGTCCCATCCAGCATTTCTATCATTCTTGCCTGCTTTCTCCTGGTTCTGTAAATGCTTTGCGTTCTTGCCAAACTTCTTTTCTGCAATAGCTTGACGTGCTCGTTGACCTCTTCGATTCTTCTTTGGTGGTCCATCCTCGAATTCCTCCGCTTCTGATTCGGATCCAGACCAATAGCCACCCATGGTAAGAGAGGGCACAAACGCCGATGTACCAGCTTTGGTGGTTCTGGCTGGTGGAGAGTCTGATTCGGGAGAGGGCGACCGTGAGAGAGATGGTGACGGTGAAGGAGACACGGATGCTGATTGAGAAATGTCCCCAAGAGCAGCTCGTAATGCGGCCGCGCGTGACGCTTTACCCTTTTTGAGGGCTACATCGTTGTCATTATCTTCTTCGCTACCGGACGAGCCAGCGAGCCTGTCGTCGAACTCTGCAAACTCGTCATCACTGCCACTGGCCAGTTTGCGGTGCGTGGGTTGTTGAAGGTCGCTTTCATCGTCGGGCTCTTCCATGCTCACGTCGCCAGATTCAGGCTCGGCAGTAGGTTGTGGTTTCTTGTTTGATTGTTTTAGTTGTTCCTCCTGTTTTTGCTTCTCAATGTCTTTGGCTCTCAGCCTCTTCTTGCCCTCTTTCACATCTTTAGGCTCAATGCCAAGGGCGCGTTGAATGTCCTTGAGTAATGGAGGGAGAGCTTCCTTGACAGGATTTGAGTTGCAGAGTCGGGCAATGACGTTTGCTTTTGCTGTGTCGCTGATGGGCTGGGGAGGAGAAGACACGGCCTTGGGCAGATCGGGCGATTCGGCGACTGCCTTGAACTTGATCAAGGACTTGTGGAGGTAGTTACGTGCGGTAGCGGAGAGATCGAGTGTCTGTGAGTAACGTAGCAATGAGTATGTTGCAGTACAGATAGTGAGGAGCGTGCGTGGCCTTCCCATGTGTCGATGCTCCCACGCTCGTGGTCAGCGAGTTGTGAGCCGTAAAGATGCACAATTCTTTCCAGACTAGGATTGTCTTGAGTGTAGTGCATCAACACTAGCCATGTTGAAAGCCTTGTGCATTGTACAGATAGAACGTGACAATATTGAGCACATGGGAAGGGAGGAACGGGGAGCAGGAGAAGAAGAAAACAGAAAGAGACACGTCAAGAACGACCCACCTTCAGAGCAGCAGTCTCGGCCTCTATGCGCGCGACCTCTTTCTCGTCGCTCTTTGCACCAGCAGTCTTGCGCCGCCTGCCAGACTTTTGCGCCTCAAAGCCCTTTGCCGTCTTAAAGGCACGCGCGAGTTGCTTATGGGCATAGTCGAGCTTGTGTTGCACTCTGTGCTGGCGAATGCTGACGGCGCCTTCTACACCTTCTGTGTCACTGGCGGGCGCCTCAGAGCCATCTCTCTTTCTTTTGGGCATGGTCGAGTGCATATGTACAGAAATGTCCTTGTCAAGAACCAGAAGAACAAAAAACTTGTCCGAGCACGCGCGCCGGGCCGACCACGAGACGGCCGTGCCAAGAGCAGTGCCGATCCGACTCGCATCATCTTGCCCATCACCTCTTCGACGTCAAGTGACTGCCACGCTGTCCGACTGCCACCTGTCCAAGTGATGAGAAGCCTTGGGCTCGGACGTGTCGCCTTATTGCCTGCTGCCGCTGTGGCACTTGGACCTTGCCACCCATCCACGACCAACTACAAACGTCAAGCCTGGCGTGGAGCTGCTGCTCTAGAGTCGTCGCGATGCATATCTGCATGTCCGGTAGCGTGCATCCATTGGCCATCAGCTAGCCGCTGCCGGACCATCCAAGACTGCCGTTTGGCATCCTTTGTTCGTCCGCTGCTTCCTGCCTCCTTATTCGTGCCCTCCAATTTCTCGTCGCCTTCTGTGCATACGATATCTTTGTTTCTTTTGGTCGCTTTCCTGCCCACGGGTGGAGACTTTTCTGCAGGGAGCCTCTTCCTGCCGCCAAAAGCTGCACCTGCATAGCGAATGCTTCGTGCACCCACATCTCCCCCCTGACCCAACCTGTCATGCGCCTATTCCACACCTTCACAGTCATGTTTCAGAACTCGTTGCGCAAACATGCTTCTTTTACCTGGTAGGCGGTCGCGAATGCTCTCTCCACACAGCCTAAAAGCTTGTTTGCACCCTGCCATGCAGCTATGCGAATCCTGCAGCAAACGACACCACTCGTAGACGACCTTGGTTTGTTCGAGTACGCCACGTGTGACGGCCAGTTGGAACGGCATAGCATCTAGCATGGCTCTAGAAAGGCACTCCCTCCTGTTTGTCCCTCACTTAAGTCTTGGTGTTTCAAGTGTGATCGTATGCATGTGATACCCGTCACTATAAACTCTTTTACTTTTCCCTCACTTCTACCAAGTGGAACGTTTGCTTTGTATCTCTCAAAGTCTTCTACTCAGTCACTCCTTTACCTTCGTTCCTCCTTCCTCCTTCTTCTTTTCTTCCTCTCTCCACACCTTTCATTCCACTCTATCTTGTTGATCAAGATGCGCTCATCACTCTCTCTGAGCTTTTCGCTTCTCGCCGGCCTGGTGTCGGCTACCAACTACAACCTCGTCAAGGACTACTCCGGCAGCAACTTCTACAACCAGTTTGACTTCTTCACTGGTCCCGATCCCACCCAGGGCTTCGTCAACTATGTGTCTCACGACAATGCTGTTGAGTACGGTCTCATCTGGAACAAGAGCATCCCCACCTGGGGCGTCGATTCCTACACCCACCTGAACGCTGATGGTTCCAACGGTGGTCGCACTTCTGTGCGCATGACCAGCAAGGATACCTTCACTCACGGTCTCTTCATCGCCGACATCCAGCACATGCCTCAGAGTTCTTGCGGTGTCTGGCCCGCCTTCTGGACCTTTGGTCAGACTGGCAACTGGCCTCAGTCTGGCGAGATTGACATCATCGAGTTCGCCAACCTCGCCGACCAGAACAAGGTCTCTGGTCACACCATGCCTGGCTGTTCCATCTCCGGCACCTCGCAGAGCGGCAGAGTCCAAGGCACCGACTGCTCGGTATGTTTCTCGTCCATTCTCGTGTTCCAAGATAGAAGCTAACAAGCCACAGTCCGCAGGTGACGGCGCCGGTTGCGCATTCCTCTCGCCTTCCAGCACCTCCGCCGGCTCTGGCTTCAACAACATCGGCGGCGGCGTCTACGCCATGGAGTGGACCTCCCAGCACATCAACGTCTGGTTCTTCACTCGCAACAACATCCCCTCATCCATCAAGTCCGGCAAGCCCGACGTCAGCAAGTTCGGCCAACCCATGGCCAACTTCCGCGGCTGCGACCTCGACAACTACTTTTACAACCATGCCATTGTCTTTGACACGACATTCTGCGGCACCTGGGCTGGCGAGACCTTTGCCAACGACGGCTGCTCTGCTTCCTCGTGCGTCGAGTATGTCGCCACCAACCCTTCTGCTTTCAAGGATGCCTACTGGGCCGTCAACTACCTCAGAGTCTACCAGCAGAGCGGTTCCTCAAAGGTCAAGCGCGACTTCCTCCGCCGCCACGCCAGACAGACCCACCACAACCATGTTCTCGTTTGAGCACTTCTTGCCACCATCAATGGCAAGTTTGCATTTTGCTTTCTTTCCTTTCGCAACAAACACGGCATGCAGGACATGTTTTTCTCGACCACCTTCCTTGCCCTTTCAAAGCATTAGCAATGGCGTTTCTTTTCGTTTCTCACACCTTCACTTCTTTGTGATTGTTGATCGGGGCCTTCGCTTCATGTTTTTCACTTTTTTAACGACGAGGACGATGGCTTTTTAACGAACGTCTTTTTGGGCATCAAGCGGGATTGGGGGTTCCGGAAGTTGCTTCCTTGGGGGCCCATGGGATTAATACACTCTCGCTCCAAGAATACAAATGAATGTATCCATGTGTTGCCCTTTCTTTCTTCTGTCTTATCAATGCATTGCTCTTCCTGTCTTTTGTCTTGGTGTTTGTTCATTTCTATTGACCAGTGAGGTTTTAGCTCGGTCAAAGGACACTTTGAGCGGTACGACACAGCAGTGCATAGTGTAATCCAGTCAGAAGAAACATTATATCCGTTATGCGTTCTATGCTCTAGTCGTCATTAAATCGTTTCCAGTCATAAAATTAAGCTCTGGCAGGTCTCTTGCCACGATGATCCACGGCTTTGAGACCAAACACCTCCATCCCATCTTTGACGCCATCTCTAAGTCCGCCAGTAAAGCCATGAACCCACCAGAATACCATATCTTCAAGCGCCACGCCAACCTGACCGTCATTCCAGCCACACACGGTTCTGGCAACAGTCATGGTATTCTTAGTCAACAGATTTGCAGTCGTCCAGGATTGGTTGAGCAGTTTTTCCGAAATGTGGTGTTGTCGTTCGTATTGGTATGCACCTCGGCAAGTTGTTTGGACATAGGGCCAGAGGAAGGAGAAGAGGAGGAAGATTTGGAGTACAAGCATTGCCACTACTCGGTGGAGAATTGTTGGGTCTTGTTCTTGTTGCGCGACCTGATTGTCATGAGACTGGCTTCGGGTGATGATCCTATCAACAGGCTGCTGCTGTTGCTGCGGCGGTGGTATCATCTCAGATGGCATAGCGGCTTGGAGCCGTATCGTCTCTTCCGAAGAGAGGTTGTATGGCAAGCCTCGAAGAAGATAGCTTACTGCATCAATGTATAACTGACGACTGAAATCCGGGTTGGAAGACAGACATGATGAGCCTTGAAGAAGACTCTGACCTAAGGAAGGTTTATGAGAAGGAGAGCAACAAAAATGCTGCGTGCTAGTTACCTTGACGTGCAAACTCCCATTTGATAGCCGCTCGGTTGTCGTTGGCATAGACGGCGCTATCCACAGGTAGCGATCTGGGTGATGTTGGTGGAGTGTCTTGGAAATCAACATCAGACAAGACGGAAGTAAGGGAAGCGATAGGCTCTTGGTAGGGTGGTGGAGGATTTGCTGAGCCAGGTCTCGGGCTGTCGGTGCTCAAGGCTCGAACGTGACCGACTAATGCACGGTTGTAACCCGACAGCGAACGGCGCAGAGAGGGCACCTTTGGCATCGAGTTCTTGATGAGCGGAGGCAGTACAGCATAGATAAGCGAGGTATTTTGATCGTCAGTAGAGTGCAGTACAGGTGATGCGGGAGCCATTCTTGGTGAGAAAAGCAGAAATGAGCAGGATTCTATAGCAGTATGACTGAGGCAGGCCTTTGAGATATAAAGACATTGCGGCGGCTACGAAGGGAATGCGTTGAGCATCACATGCATGCAGAAACTGACAGCCAAATGAGAGACGATGCGCGTGTTGAGCTTGAGAGGCTCGGTCGTACGTGCCTTTGGACCCTCGTTTCCCTCGATCCAACCAGCAGCGCTGCCGTGACATGTGAAAGTGGCCCAAGCGTCAACCTCTACCGACGCACAGACAGGTCGCGCGTACGTCACCAACGTCCTACCCGACTTTCTTTGACTCTGCCCGTCACGCGAACAAGCTTCTGTCAGCTTCTCACATGCTTCTCGCCAGGCTGCCGTTGTCATGGGTGTCACTGGCCTGTGGACCGTCGTCCAGCCCTGTGCCCGACCTATCAAAATCGAAACTCTGAACAAGAAACGACTCGCCGTCGATGCCTCCATCTGGATCTACCAATTCTTAAAGGCCGTCCGCGACAAGGATGGCAATGCCCTGAGGAATAGTCATGTCGTTGGCTTCTTTCGCCGTATCTGTAAGCTGCTTTACTTCGGAATCAAGCCAGTCTTTGTATTCGATGGCGGTGCCCCTGCCCTCAAGCGCGCCACCATCAATGCTCGCAAGCAGAGAAGAGAAGGAAGAAGAGAGGATGCCACCCGCACCGCTGGCAAGCTGCTTGCTCTTCAGATGCAACGCATAGCTGAGGAAGAGGAGAACAACCGCAAGCGTGCCACACATGCTGCTCCACAAGAAGAGGAGGAGCCGCTGCCCGATAACCTGGTCTATGCTGATGAGGTTCTCATGAACCCGCAGGAACGCCAGCAGAACAAGGCATTCAGGAAGAAGGACCAGTACCATCTTCCTGATCTAGGCGTCCCTCTTTCCGAGATGGGTGCACCCAACGATCCAAGAATCATGTCTCTCGAGGAGCTTGAAAACTATGCTCGTCAGTTCGACACTGGCGAAGACATCAACGTCTACGACTTTTCCAAAATCGACTTTGATGGTCCTTTCTTCCTCAGTCTTCCACCTAGTGATCGCTACAATATCCTCAATGCAGCTAGATTGAGAAGTAGACTCCGAATGGGCTATTCCAAAGATCAGCTGGACACGATGTTTCCCGATCGCATGGCCTTTTCAAAGTTTCAGATCGAACGAGTAACAGAGCGCAATGACTTGACTCAACGTCTGATGAATCTGAACGGCATGAACGACGACCTCATGTTCGGCCTGGACGCTCCTGGCAGAGTTGCTGGTGAGAGGGGTCGAGAGTATGTGTTGGTCAAGAATGATGGTGTTGAGGGTGGCTGGGCCTTGGGTGTCGTTACAGGTAAAAATGATGGTGTGGAAAACAAGCCAATCGACGTCGATGCTGCCGAACAGGAAGTCCACGAAGCCCAAGATGAAGATGAGGACGATGACTTTGAAGACGTCCCAATCGAAGGCCTGAACCGCTTGCCCAAGACCACGACCACTCGGCAAGAGAAGACATTAGGCACGGAAATGGCCAGAAGAAGACAAGCTTTTTACAGATCCAAGAGAAGCGCTCCTCGCAGGAAAGCCAAAGCTCCTCAGTCGCGCAGACCTGCAGAAGAAGCCGAGGGCTTATTTGTAGAGGATGACCAAGATGCTGCTATGGAGGTCGATAACGAGGATGGCAGTGCTTCTGATGACGAAGAACTTCAACGAGCTATTGCCATGTCTATGCAAAACGAGGACGCCGAACTTGAAGAAGAACAGGCGCAAGACAAGGAAGAAAAAAAAAACTGGTTCGACAAATTCCAGCAGTCCCGTGCCGATGAGGGTCGTCCTATTCCGCGTGGTGGCGGGCTAGCTATTGCACATATTGTCAACAGTCGAGCAGGCAAGGCAGTACCAGTCGCGCCGTCACCAAATGGTGACAATAACGACACGGAACTGCAAGCTGCTCTCACAAAGTCTCGTAATGAGGCCACGCCCAAGTCTAATGCTTTTGGCGAGGAAAGTGATGACAGTGAAGACGATATGGACTTCCAGGCCGCACTGGCCGAATCACGCAAGTCAAAATACCAATCTAAGCAGCCACCGAAGAGTCGACCCGAACCTCCTGCTCAGACTAAACCCGCTCCAGCACCCAAAAATGCTGCTGGCTTTGAAGGACCTCTTCCTTTCGAAAAACTAGATCTGGGTAGTTCTCTGCTCGGCAAGAAGAAGATGCAAAAGGCGCAAGAAGAGATGGCAGGAGGATTCGAGCGAGATGACACGGGTCCGGCCAAGAAGGACAAGTCAGAGCCTCTGCCTCCATGGTTTGATGGAGACCTTGGCGCGAACATTGCTAAGCAGAAGGCTCTCGAACGCGACGATTGGCAAAAGACCAAAGCATACAATGAAGAGTTCCAGTTTGCTGAGGTGCCCCCTCTGGGTCGTCACTCGTCTCGTGAGATCATTGATCTCGACCTTGAAGAATCGCAACCCAAGGATGTCAGTCAACAAGTCATCGACATTTCCGATGAGGAAGAGGAGAAGAGGGACATTCCAGAGCCTGCAGATACGAGTGCGGCGGAGCAGCCTGCTATGGGTGACTTGGCGGATCGTGTTAGAGCTGTACCTCCTACCTTAAGCAGTTCCGAAAAGGAAAAGGTCGAGACGTCAGCAACACCGGTTATCAGTCGCAAAGATACAGAGAAAACATCACCCGATGATACTCATGTCGTCTCAGAGCAAGCCAAGCAAGAGGTTGCGCCGCCAAAGAACAACCCGTTCGCGGAAGAAGAGGACGATGAAGAAGACGAGATGGAATGGGAGCAAGTCGACAATCAGCAGACTGGTCTCGAGAAGGAGCAGCCAACAACAATCCAGTCTCAAGCAAAAGAGCTTTCGCCAACACTTGCAAAGCAACCCACCCCGGAACCCAAAAAAGAGGCTACCAAGTCACCATCTCCAGACTTTGAGAATGTAGACATCCCAGATCAGTCCGAAGAAGTACAGCCAGCAACGGACCTGCCTTCTGTAAGTTCGGCTGCAAACGCTCCAGGATCTGTGACTGGTACGGCAGACCAGAACCTCCCAGCAGAGCCTGCAGCCGACGAGTTTGGATACTACTCGGACTCCGAGGATGATGAATTGCTCCGTCAACTTGCCACTGAAACCGAAGAACATGCTAGATTTGCTTCAGCTCTGAACCACAAGACGCAGCAACAAAACGTGGAAGAGTATGAGCGCGAATTGAAGCAGCTTCGCTCTCAGCAAAAGAAAGATCGACGTGATGCTGACGAAGTGACTCATGTCATGATTCAAGAATGTCAGCAGCTACTCAAGTTGTTCGGTTTGCCCTACATTACTGCACCAATGGAAGCCGAAGCTCAATGCGCAGAACTTGTCACTCTTGGTCTAGTCGATGGCATTGTGACTGATGACTCGGATTGCTTCTTGTTCGGTGGCACTCGTATCTACAAGAACATGTTCAACCAGGCCAAGTTTGTCGAGTGCTACCTGACCACCGACTTTGAAAAGGAATTCGACCTGACTCGACAGAAAATGATCGGCATCGCCCAACTCCTCGGCTCGGATTACACAGAAGGGCTTCCAGGCGTAGGTCCAGTCACCGCGCTCGAAATCCTCTCCGAGTTCCCCGACCTCAAAGACTTCCGCGACTGGTACAATGCCGTCCAGATGAACCAGATACCTAAATCAGAAGACGCCGCAAACCCCTTTCGCAAAAAGTTCCGCCGTCAAGCGACAAAACTCTTCCTTCCTTCCAACTTCCCAGACCCCAGAGTGGAGACGGCATACCTGCAACCAGAAGTCGACAGTGATCCATCTGCTTTCCAGTGGGGTGTCCCCGACTTGAGCGCCCTTCGCAGTTTCTTGATGGCGACCATTGGATGGAACTCTGAGCGGACAGACGAAGTCCTCGTCCCCGTCATTAAAGATATGAATCGTAGACAAGAGGAAGGTACACAAGCCAACATTACTGCATTCTTTGATGGCGGGATTGGTGCAGGTGCTTATGCGCCTCGAAAGAGGATCGAGCAGGGTAGTAAGCGTATGGGCAGTGCACTTGATCGCATGGCGCGAGAGGCAAAGAAGAAGAGGAAAGGTGGTGCTGTTGAAGATGAGGAGGAGTATACCGAGGTAGAGAAACCAGCGCCCAAGAAGAAGGCAAAGAGGAACTCGAAACGATCTGCTGCTGCCACTGCTTCGGCTGATGTTTAGATGGCAATGTTCTAGTTGTATGTAATAGCAACGAAGCATCATTCTATCGAAACTGCTGCTCTGTTCGCGAGTGTGGAATATGATGTTCTTGAGTATACTGAACGTCTATCATGTAATGTAACCCTGTAAGCATTAATCCAAAACTAGACGTCACAATAAGCTCTAGTCACTCTTGACTTGTCGTCTAGTTACGCTTCTGCCTCAGCGCAAAGTCTGTAACGCATGCAAGTCCTTAATCCTATGCCCCAGTGAAGCCTCGGGCGCAAAATGTTCAAGACTACCTGTATTTTGACGCTGACGAGCCCTCCACGATCTGGATGTGTGGCCGAGTGATCATCCTGAAGCCTGGGAAAAATCGAGGCTTCACTGGCCATAAAGCCACCATCGAAGCCACCACGAGCAGATTCCACCCCACAACCAGCATTTCCAACCTCAAGGCTGTCTAGTCGATGCTTTGGAATAGTACTAACGCTCTGGCAGGTCGCAAAAAGTGCAAAAAGAGATGTTGAATGCGATGGGACTCGAACCCATGCAACTTTCGTTACCAGGAAACTCATATAACTGAGAAGCTTTTGATCGCTTGAATCTGGCGCCATAACCACTCGGCCACGCATCCAGATCGTGGAGGGCTCGTCAGCGTCAAAATACAGGTAGTTTTGCGTGTATCACGCGCGAGGCTTCACTGAAGCCTCGCGGACGTTTAGGAGAACTGCTCGGGACAGCAACACTGCCTAACACACTACCTAGTCGTGTATGGCTAGAAAACATTGTCAGACTACTATTGTAGTCAGATCTTGTGTATGTAGATCGATGTTTCGTATAGATCGTGGGATGAAGGATGCATTAGAGGTGAAAATTTCTTCTTTCTAACTCACGTGTCAGACAATGACTCCCCTACGACAAGCAAATTAACACGCAATCATCCTATATGATTATGTTTGATTTCTAGATTGTCTTGCTTGTGCTCCTGTTATTTTGCTGCTCTTGATCATCTGGGTATCTTCAATTTCAAGAGTGCAGCATTAATTGTCGTGCTACCGGGACAGATCTCACAGCCGAAGCCTCGAAAGATACATAACAACGATTTGCTCGACCAACAGTCTCTTGTAAGACGTGATGCAACCGCAAAGCTGACATTGAAGACTAATATATCTGCTCGTGCTGTGAAGAGTACATAAAGATATGGGTGTAGGTCTACACAACGAAATGTTGAACTCTGACAGGTGTAAATGGGATGACCCTGGCATAATATTATACTAAGCTCCTATCGGAAGCGTAAACACACCTTATGATGCCTCACTTTGCCTGGCTTTCAACATTCTATTTGTCGAGCACAAGATGATCATTTTGAATAGTATATTGGTGGTCGAGGAACAGGCAATTGCACGAGGCGATGGTCGGACAGCGGTTTCGGAGACGGTGGCTGTCCCTGGCGCGTCATCGGTCGAATTTTTGGAGAGTGGCCGATTAGAGTCATTGGGAGGGGCAGGTGTTTCCTGAGCTCTCTCCCTTACACTATTCCAATCGATCAAACATGGACGTGACAACATTTACAGAAAAGGCTCGCGACTTTCCCAAGAAGAAGTGCGGTTGGTGCTTTGGTAGCCCCATTGGCTCGGGACCAAGCTGACATTGTGGTGGCTAGGTGTGTTGGGAGCCACTGGCTCTGTCGGCCAACGATTCATTCTCCTGCTCGCCCTTCACCCCCACTTCACCCTGCATGCTGTCGGTGCTTCTGAGCGCTCGGCAGGCAAGAAATACAAGGATGCCGTCAAGTGGAAGCAGTCGCTGCCCATGTCCAAGCAGCTGGGCGAGCTGGTCGTGAGAAAGTGCACCCCCGACGAGTTCGCCGACTGCGACATGGTCTTTTCCGGTCTGGACAGCGACGTTGCTGGCGATGTCGAGATGGCCTTCCTCAAGTCTGAGCTTGCCGTCTTCTCCAACGCAAAGAACTACCGCCGCGATCCCCTCGTGCCCCTGGTCGTGCCCACCGTCAACCTACCCCATCTGGATGTCGTCCACCACCAGAGAAAGCACTACGGCCTGAACAAGGGTTTCCTTGTCTGCAACTCTAACTGCGCCGTCATTGGCATCGTCATCCCCTTCGCTGCTCTGCAGTCCAAGTTCGGTCCCATCAACCAGGTTTCGGTCGTCACAATGCAGGCTGTTTCAGGAGCTGGCTACCCTGGTGTCAGCAGCATGGACATCATCGACAACGTCGTTCCCTTTATTTCAGGCGAGGAAGACAAGCTCGAAACCGAGGCTCAGAAGATTCTCGGCCAGGTCAACTCGGACGTTACTGGTTTCTCAGACCAGAGTGATCTCAAGATCTCGGCTGCTTGCAACAGAGTTCCCGTCTTGGACGGTCACACTGCTTGTGTCTCGCTCCGATTCGAGAGAAGACCCGCTCCTAGCGCTGAGGAGGTCAAGCAGGCTATGCGCGACTACGTTTCGGATGCACAGAAGCTTGGCTGCCCCTCTGCTCCCGAGAAGGCCATCGTCGTTATGGACGAGCCCGATCGTCCGCAACCCAGACTTGACAGAGAGACCGACAGAGGTTACGCTGTCAGCGTAGGTAGAGTCCGCGAGGACGAGAGCGGCATCTTCGACATCAAGTTTGTCGCTCTGAGCCACAACAGTAAGCGTATTCCACTCAAGAACTCCTCAAATCTAGTACTGACCTTCGTAAGCCGTCATTGGTGCTGCTGGATCGTCTATCCTCAACGCAGAGGCTTGCGTACTCAAGGGCTTTGCGTAAAGCAGTCCTTGAATGTTTGTTATGTAGTTATGGATGTAAACAAAATGATCAGCCAAAATCAAAAGACGGATGTGACAACGGCAACTCTTGCCTCTCCAGCTTTCTACTTGCAGAATATTCGTAATCAAGCCAACTCGGAACTGATATAGGCTTACAATGACCACGGTTCAATTCGAGCCGAGACACGATTCGTTAGAGTACAAAACGTCTATTGTCGTCGGACAGGGTCGGTGACCGCGAGTTGGCGGAGGAAGTCTCTCATGCCCGTCGCGGCTTCCTGCAGCCGACAGCCCCACGGCGCGTCAGCGTGCATGGCCTTGTGATTTTTTGTTCAGGTACGATAAGATCTGACTTCGCAGCAAGAGGAGATGAAAGCTCAACGATGAACCAACGGGCAAGCTCGCCCTTACCAATTGCCTAGGGCCGATACATTCCTCGACGCAGCGGAATTGAAACATCCCCGCGACGACACTGTTGTACTCTTTCTATACACATGATCTTTTGAGACATGCTCTTGATGCTAGGCTGGCACTCCCCTCGAATCCCCTGGCACGCTAAAAGACGAAGACACAACTCGACAGTATGAACACTACTCCCAGAGGACAACGCCATGTCGCTCCCCAAATAGCAACCCACAGCCCATTTTCTCGAAGCAATGCCACTTCTACCCCGACCGGGCCTCGCTCGCCAATCAAGCTCAGCAGCCGCGACCGTCAAGAGCTGGGTCTGAGTCTGAAACGCGTCATTGGCACCACCTGCCAGTCTGTCTTCTGCTTCGATCACCTACCCGAAACAAGAAGTTTTGCCTATACCGCTGGCGCCGCTGCAGTCGTCGCATCCGTAAACTCCGATGGAAACATAACACAACGCTTCTTCAGAGCCAACCCAGCGCATCCTCTACAAAGACCTAGTCTTCCACAGGCCATTGCTGCCTCCCCTGCCGATCCTAGGCTTCGCTCTCCTCTGCCACCAACCGACCGCAGCGAGTGGAACGATTCTTCTGCAGGAAACAAGAGTAGCGCTGTACGCGAACGTGTTAAGGCTGCCACTGCCGTAAGCTTCAGCCCGAATGGTCGCTTCCTTGCTGTGGGCGAGACTGGTTACAAACCCCGTGTTCTGGTCTTCTCGCTTGCCGACAAGTCGTTCGCCGATTCGCCCGTATCTTCTATCTGCGAACATACCTTTGGCGTTCAGTCCGTAAGCTTTGGCCCAGACTCAAGGTATCTAGCTTCCCTCGGAACTGTAAATGATGGCTTCCTGTACATCTGGAGCATCGACGAAAGAGGAGGCACACCCACTTTGGTAGCCAGCAACAAATGTACCACCAACGTGCGCCACATGGCTTGGATGGGTTGTAGTTTGGTGACAGTGGGACTGAGGTTCATCAAGGTCTGGAGACCAAACGACCTTCCAGCTAGCGTCAACGAGAACTCGGAACGAGGCTACGGCCTGTACAATCGCCAGCACAAGCCGCTGGCCGGCCGAAATACTCTGTTAGGTGATCTGCTCGATGCAACATTTACATGTGTGGCCTCCTTCTCCGACACAAAAGCCATCGTCTGCACTGATGGTGGAGATGTCTGTATTCTTGATGACGAAGACAAAGCGCAACGACTGATCAGAGTCGCAAATGTGGACTTTAGCATCACTGCTGCCTGCCTTGGCCCCAATAACAAAATCATCATTACAGGACTGGATGGCAGTATCGAGGCTCTGGACCTAGACCAGCTCAGCAGAAGCTTCATCCCACCAAACACGCCGCCAGGATCTAAAACATCAGCAAAGCACTCAAACTTTGGCTATGTTGCCGTTGGGTCGGTGGGGAATGCCATCGTGACCGTGGACAACAGTCACGGCATACAGCTACGACAAGTCTCTCCAAAATCTCGTGATGATGATCCAAATCATGCAGTGATACAGAAACTTCCGGCACACTCGGATGCAGTCCTTGGAGTTCGTGCTGTTACAGCACCAAACGAGCAAGATATTGCATTCATCACCTGGTCTGCAAACGGCACGGTCATTTTCTGGTCATCCGAATGCGAAGCCAAATCGATGATTTGCGTGTCCATGGATCAATACGTCGACATGTACAATGTTATCAACGAGCTCAAGACAGTTGTGACATTCTCGGATGTCTCTCATGCAATTTCTGGAGACAAATATGGCGTTCTGAGGCAAGTCGGGAGAATTTGACACAGGAATGTACGCGAGAGTGCGCTAACCCACCTGCAGAATCTCGAATGTCGATACTGGAGAAGACGTCTCACGAGTGAGAGCTCACGCAGGAGAAATCACTGATATTGCCATTCATGAAGACCCAACACACACTCTAGTCGCATCAAGTAGTCGAGATCGTACCATTCAACTCTTGACATGGAACTCAGGCCGTCTAGACCTCCTGCAAACGCTGGATGAACACGCAGGCTCGGTCTCTTGTGTTCTCTTTGCCAAAGAAGGCGAACAATTACTGTCGTGCTCGGCCGACAGATCTGTAGTGGTTCGAGAGGCTGCGAGACAGGGGTCCGGCCCTCCACTTTTCATCATTACCAGGACGATCACACTCAAGAGTTCGCCAACCTGTCTGAGGATGTCCCTGTTTGATGACATTCTTTTAGTTTCTGCAACAGATCGAACCATTCAGCTCGTCAGTACGCGGACTGGTCGCATCACCTCATGCTTCAAGGCTAGCGATACAGATGGAGGAGATGCCGTGATTATGTCCGGCCTAGTACATCTGCCCTCCACTGCAGGATCGCCAATCATCGCAGGTGTGGCTGGTAGTGATAAATCTGTGCGCATGTATTCAGAGGATGGCACCTTGCTCGCACGAGACTGGGGCCACAGTGAAGGCGTCACAGACATTGCACTGCTGAAATCGCACGCAGCGCCCGACGACCTAGCAGCGATGAAGCTTGTGAGTGTTGCTGTAGATGGTACGATATTCATTTGGGCGACAGTTCCTGAAAGACCTCGATCGAGAGACTCCTCAGATGCAGCTCCCTCGTTCGCAAGCATTGCTCCAGGCATCGTCTCTGCAGAGCAGCCGTTACGAAAAGTCATCTCTCACAGCGAGCTTGCCAGATTTCAACGAGCCAGGTCCAACGAAACAGAAAATTCTGACGCGACAGCTGCAACAGCAAGTACAGGGCTGAAGAAGAAACCTAGCAGACTGAGCATTCGCCCACCGCCACCAGCGCAAAGGTTAGAACCTTCGCCGCTGGGGACTTTGCGCAACGGTCTGACAGTTAGGAACAGACAACGGAGTCCAAGTCCTACACCACCCAGTCCGAGCCCTAGATTACCGCCTAGTCCGCGGGCGCATCCGAGGAGTGCGCCAGGACGGCATCGTCTTTCTGTAGGCGCTGTGCCGCCCATGCTTGCCAACACGTCCACAGACAAGGGGAGCAAAGACAGCAAAGCAGAGGCTAGCGCAACAGGCTTTGGAAGCATCGCAGCATCGACAGATCAGCTATCACGCATGCTGCGAGCGTATAGGCAGAAACTCGATGGTAGTTGCACCGGTTTGACTAGCGAAAGACTCAGGGAGCTGGACAAAGAGCTAGACGCTACAGTCCAGATGGTTCAGCAAAAGTTGGCTAGCCACAAAGATTTTAAAAAATCGCAGGATACGAGTAGCGCTGCAGAGGACAGCGGAACGTCGAGAACGGCATCGTCTTCACAAGATGCTTCATTCATGTCTGCACAGACACAGTTGGACGAAGAGACGGTTAGTGGCGCCGAGGCCACTGCGTCCTGAAGCAGATAAAATGATATTTTCTCCCATTGCATGAGTGTTTCACACAGACAGTCTCACAGATTGTGATCGTGATATGGTCGTTGTCGCGATTTCCTTTTCTCCAGACGGTTGGTTGAAAGAGGGGTGGTGAATTAACTAAGATGGCGAATTACTGGAGGGTAGCGGATTATCCGGGTTCCTACGGTACGCTTAATCTTCCCCGCCGCCGAAACTTTGGCTCCAGACCCTTGAACAGTCGCACGCTATTGTTACAAGTACTCTAGTCGATCATTGGAACTACTGGGAGATGACAAAAAATCACTCGAAGTTTCATGTCATGATTCAGACATCTCACAAGACGATTCATGCTGTCTCTCGCCGGTGTGATTAGCGTCTTTGAGATCCCTCGCACCGGACGCGGTCGCGAGATCTCCCCACAAGCTGAGTAAGTACCATACTGCCGAATCCGAATGATCTACCTTGGAGAAGTGAGATAGATGAATTCAGAGATTCACGATACAATAAGGTTATTATACATATAGATGTACTGTACGGAGTACCACTCCATGTATAGCATCTTCTAACTGACGTGTGACTACTATTATGGTCCTGGACATGGATTCAAGGTACGGACAAAGAAACTTTTTGAGCATCTGCTACCTATTGCGCTTGGGCACATCGTTGCTACCGTTCCACCATGCTCACGAGTCTCTGCTTCGGCAGTCATTTCAACGGATCTTCGTCCACCTTCAAGGCTTCAACACGGTTGAAAGTGATCCTAGCGTCAATGGCACGACTCAACCACCGACCATGGTAACACTATGAAAACAATCGGCAAATAATGCTGCTGCTCTTTCTACGTTTACAGCAACGATGGTCCCGCGCCAGATCGATCAATTGCCTAGCTTATTTACAGTACGGCAGCAGTCTACCCCACTCATACTCGTCGGACCAAACAATGTTTGAAGCCATAGATCCAAAGATAAGTACTCTCCTCAAGCCACCTACCCTTTCTTACTCTTCTACTTACACGTACCGACACCATGGCTTCCTCGATAGATATGAGTGCTTTTCCAAATGTGCTGGATCTGCGGAGCAGGTCGTCACAAATGCTGGGCGTCTCAATCGGCTTCCTTATACCTGTATGGATATCCATAGTTCTTCGTATCTATGTCAGAGTCTGTATGGCGAAAGCTTTCGGCTGGGACGATGGAATAATGATATTTGCTGCAGTAAGTCCCTTGCCAATGCCATATCGACTCTGTAGACTTGACACTGATTTTCTTTGCAGATGACTTTTACCTCTTTCGCCGCATTGCTGATCGTCATTGGCGAGTACGGTTACAACAAGGAGGTCGTTGAAGCATATGCGACATCAGACTTTGTCGGCATTTGGAACGTTCTCACGACGGCACTTGAGGTATCTTGACCCTTTACCCCTTCTTTCCTTCCTTTTACACGCCCATCGCAATTTCATTTTGCTTCTCTGCAACACGTACGAGACATGTGACATGGGGTAGAAGTTGTCAAAGGTGTGGCTTCTTCTCTCGAATCGAGCAAATGTCATTGGTACGAGCATCTTGAATTTGCTGATGATACTCGAAAAACAATCAAGCAGACGCCTAGACATTCTCGTTGTTGTTTCTATGCTGACTGGTTCACAAAAGTACACCTTGATTCTCAACTTCCTCTACGTCTTTACCACAATCTTGTTCAAGATATCCCTGGCCATCTTCTTCCTTCGCATCGTCGTCGCACAGTGGCAGCGCAGACTCATCATCATTCCAACGGCACTCTTCACGTTATACAGTCTTGCCTACATGTTCCCCACCACTTTCCGGTGTGGCCCGCCCAGACACATACTTCTCAACACTGCAAGAGGAAACTGCCTTACGGCCGATATAATCACGCCGATGCTATATGTCTCGGGCATCTTCAACGCTTGTATGGACGTCATGTTCGCATGTCTGCCTACAACCTTCCTCTGGAACAGTCAGATGCCCATCAAGACCAAGATCTCCTGCTGCATACTGTTGAGTATGGGAGGCCTGGGCTGCGTGGCCTCCATCATTCGAATCGCATTCTTGAGCAACGTCAACAATCAAGCGCATTACTTGACCAACGCAATCAATACGGGCTTGGTATCCATCGTCGAACCCGGATTGGCGATTACGGCGGCTTCCCTCGTAACGCTGCGACCTTTGTTCCAGCTCGTGGCAGAAAAGACATCACTTGCCTCCTGGCAAAGCAGCGGCAGCAACAGCAAGTATGCTGCCAGATCCGCACCCTCAAAAGAATACAGTTCCTCGGGAGGACGTTCACGGACTACTATCGGGGCGAGAAGTATGCCGACGGATACCGACAGTATGACGGAATTGGATACCATCAAGCATGGTCAAGTCGTCATGGGGGGCAGACCAGAGAGCACAAGGTCTCAGAGTTCACTTTTGGATCATGAAGATCAGAGTGCGTGGACGACGTATGAAGGCAAAGGTGTAATGATGACTCGACAGGTCCGCGTGTCAGGGAGATGAAAAAGGGGTTTACAGTACAACATCTTATCATGGGCGTTTTTGAAAAGTTTAGACTGGCTAAAGTCCTTTTTTTCTGCGTGAAGAATATATCGCACTTTGCTACACGAGTACAACCTTTGTAGACTATCTTGCTGTTTTTGTTCATTGCCTTGCTAATCCATTTAATTGCTTGAAACGCACCTTACAGTGACAGGGAAACTTGGAGTGATATATATCTACACTACGTGCAGGATTGCCATACTTACCGCCCTCATTCTTTACTTTGCTCTTTTCTTGGCCCTTGCGTACGCCATGCTCTCTGTTAGCAAAAGGCATACATCCCCATTCGTCAAAGTCGAACTAGAGCAAGAACTTGTAGCCAAGAAAACAAGAGGTAGAGTGGTCCCGCCTGGAGGGACGGCTATAAGCAATCGGATTCGGATTCAAAGCTTAGGTTTGCATTTGTAAAAGTCGTTCTTGTCTACTCAAGTGCGAATTAACAATTATGGTGCAAATTCCCTGCTGCTGTACTGTTTTTTGGCTCAAGGAAAGACGTCAGGTAGTGAACCACTTCTACGCTGCTACGTTCACATATCTGTATGAGGCAAGGTGTGTCGATTTTGTCTCGTAGAGGCACTGCACACGACTGCACAGATCAAACATATCGGAGACGAAGAAAATAGACAAGAAGAGAACATTCATATTGCTATGGATAAAAGAAATCAAATAACAACTTCATAAAAAGCGAGGCTTCATGTCCAAACATGCACCCGTGACATCAATCATTCACCACACTTTGCTTCTCGAAAGAACGTCGCACTAGTATCAAATCATTGACCAAGAGTAAAATGGGGCAGTGCTGTGTTGAACAGGGCGCTCGCAAGTTCATGGCCAAACGGACAGAGACTCATGCGAGTATCAGTGAGAAGATGGTAATATAACTCTCTAGCATCCAGAGTAGATGGCTGTAAAGAACAACAAACATTAGCATATAAACAATCCAACGAGCAAAGATAAAAACATACCGTTGGCGTAAAGAGCATAAGAATCAGCGTTCAGGACAGCAGCAGAGCTGGAAAGACGGGTGGCAGCGCTGTAGCCGTAGCCATTGTCCTCAGTACCGGGGGAGTAGACGGCAGGGGCGTGGGTCTCCTCGTGCAAGGCGGTGGTGGCCTGGTCCTGGGCGTGGCATTGGCCGGACAGTCCAGGGAGATCGCTGAAGAAGAGGGGGCAGTAGGCGATGTAGTTGTTAGAGGGGAGGGTGTAGGCGAGCACACCCGACGAGCAGCCGCCGTAGATATCAGTGCCTGTGTTCAAAGGATGGTTAGTCGGATGATCTCTGTGGTTTCGACGCAAAGAGACATACAGTAAGTGCGGGTCTTGCTGCTGGAGGTAGAGCCACAGTCGGCAGCAACGGCTCTCAGACGGTTGGCGACGGTGGTGCGGACGCTGGACGAAGTAGTCTTGAAGTACTCCTGGAACTTGCTGGCCGAGCCAGAAGTGGCGGCAGTGGCGGCAGCAGTTGCCAATCTCTGGCAGTTGCTGAGGGCACTGCGGACGGCGGTCAAGCGTGTGCCAGTGCAGTCACTCTGGATAAGAGTGCGCTTGGAGAGCTTGCTGACGGCACTCTCGACCTTGGCTGCCTCGGCGGCGTCGACGTCAACAGAGAGGGTGTTGCTGGTGAAGGCAAGGGCACTTCCGGTGAGCGCGGTCGAGTTGAGCTGAGCATAAGGGATGGCACCAGCAGCGAGCACATCGTACTTTCCGTTGGTAGAGAGCTCGTACAGCTCGGCGAGTTCGACTTCGACCTCGATCGACTGGCCGGCCATGATTGGCTTGAAGACATCCTCGCTGAGCTGGGTGTAAGCCAGACGCTGCAGGATACCAGTGAAAGGAGCCTTGGTCTCTGCATCATGTTATCAGTATTCAATCTTGTCCAGTGCTTCACCTCCAAGGCACGACTTACCTGCGGTAGAAACGTGGAATTTGTCAACAGGGGCTTCGGTGTCGAGGAAGGTACCCTTGTAGAAGAGGTTGTAGCTGGTTTCACCGTTGTTGGTCACGACGGCCTTGACCTTGGAGTTTCCGAGAGAGGTAAGCTTGACATCGAGGGGAGTGGCTCTGGCCTCGAGGTTGATTGCAGCGCAGTTGGCAGTGGCTGCCAATGCAATGAGTTGGGCAAGAGTGATCTTCATGATTTGATATCGGGAACTTGTAGGCTTTGCAAAGATTCGAGAACGATGGTTGACAGAGCGAGTGCAGTGTTGGAACGAAGGTTGAGATGATGCTGTGATGAGACGTTTTGTGCGAGGAACATACACGTACTTATATCTTTGCATGCTTGGGAGAGAGCTGTTAGAAGACCACCGACCTTCCTAAAACCATCGTCTCATCAATCTACCATAGGCGATATCCTACCTACATGCTGTAGATTTGGTAGATTGGCAAGCTTCACATCATTGGCCAATTGAGCATATCGAGAACCGACGGATATAGTTGGGCACGATATCAACATGCAGACTCGAGAGCAAAGGTTCCAGAGGACATTGACGAGCGGCGTGGCCCGCATGGCGTGTGAGGGGAGAGGGGTTATTGCATGATGTTCTAGTTTCATCTGTAGATCTGTGGATAGTTCTAGTACAAGAAGATGTTGCCGACCCTGTACCTTGCAGCCGGATTGGGCAAATCATCTGCTGGAGTATTTGGCGATCTATGGCATCAACTTCCGAGTCCACAAATTACTCAAGCGATTGGTCGGTCTTCGCGGTGGCAGGACATAGGAGGAGCATTAGCCTCGCTTGACGAATGCTTGTGTACTATAGGCCAAAGCTTAAGGCAGGGGTTAGTTGTCGTCTTTATGTAGCAAGCTGACCAGAGCCGATGCTATACACGCTCAGCCAGGCTCAATGCAGCGTGCCCATCAAGTTTCCAGCCTGTCGAAGTCTGTATCTGCGTTCAATATCAACTCAGCAGTGATGATGGTCGGTGTAGTCCGCATACTGTTGGGAAAGAAATCACCACCTATGGTGCCCATTGGTATCCCATTGACAGGACAACACGATGATCAGGTCTAGCGCTTAGATTGCGGTGGGTATATTGAAGTCCATGTGCAGTCATTGTTGGCGAGCTTTCAACACCGAGGTTGTGATGATCCCGAGGCTGCAGCAGACCGTATCACATTGAGCTTATAGCTGTACGAGAGGCTGGAAACCTTGAAGATCAAGGAATCGTCTCGGTATGAAGTCGAGTTTGAACTGCTTGGCTGCAGCAGTGGAACGAATAGGCCTCGGTGCCAAGGGACCAAGGTGACGCTTCTCATGCGCGCCAAGGCGGCGCATGCCACGCCTTCGCTTCAGTTTGATGTTTCGTTCACGATGATCCATCTTGACCTTCCACTTCCGCTCATAGTAGTAAATGAGGACGAGATAATGCATTTGCTTTATCTCAGTAAATTCATGCGACCTTCTGTTTCTGTCTGCCCGCGTCTCACCACCTTGACGGCTGGAAGATAGCTCACATGATATAGCTTCAACAACTTGGAGCTTTGCTTGACCATCTACCCATGGCAGTTCAGACAGCTGTCGTGTCTTTGCTTTGCTTGCTTTCCTTCATCGCCATATACAGATCCGACGCCTTGACTTACTACAACATGTCCTCGTCATCACACGAGCAAGGCTCGACTCGCGATCTCAAGATCCAGCTATCGCCTGGCTCGTCCCCCTCAGTCCTCAAAGTGACCGTCGAGAACGAAAGCCAAACACAAGCCTTTTCGCTGTTCACATGGGACACTCCTCTGGATGAACAAGCTCTAAACATCGGGGCTCTGACGCTCGAGGATGCCAAGACTGGTCAAGCAGTACCAGGACCGCAAATGAAGGTTAACAGAAAGCTGCCTCCTCCCCGCGATGCGGTAGTGGACATTCCTCCCCAGTCTACTGCCAGCAGAGAAGTCAATATCGCGTTTCCATGGATCCCAAAAGATGGCAAAGTCTATCGTGTTCAGGTGCAAGGATCGTGGAACGCTGTGTGGGCAAAACCAGCATCGCAGGTTACCGACGAGGAGCTCTCGGCGATGGCCGGTGACAGCCAGCTCGAGGAGAAGATCCGTGCCGAAAGTGTGGAGTTACAGCTTGGATGAGCAAATGCCTCTCGAACAGTGTCGAGCAGGAATTCAGACCTACGAGTACATGCTCCTTTTGGGCTCTAGGAGCCATGACAATCGATGGCTTGAAGGCACTTGGATTTTGGCTTATGTGCACAGTTACACATGTATAAAAAAAACGAGTAATGTCCAGTGCACTCCCCTAGCTACCATCAGATCTAGATACAAGAGTGAAACTCTTACCCAGATCCACACATCTTCGCCCAAAATTTGAATACCAGTGCTAGAACGACCTAGCATGCGGTTTGCTTGGATTTAGGCAACAGAAGATCAAAACAAAACATACAGCAGCAGGGATTCCCACGTGGTCACCCACCGTAGTACTAATCTGCCGTTCAACTGCTTATGTATGGCAGAGCGGACGGGATGC
>SWBF01000073.1:0-139263 GCA_023848595.1 Aureobasidium sp. EXF-10727
GTCACCCACCGTAGTACTAATCTGCCGTTCAACTGCTTATGTATGGCAGAGCGGACGGGATGCCCAGTTTTCAGCTGACTGTGGCCGTATGTGCTAGAATTACTTTTTCTCGCGCTTATAATACGTGATGTTCTATCGTGGATACTAATGTTGTTGCTTTTGACCATTTGACCGTCTGCACCTCCGTATTGATTGATGCATAAAACGAAAATCCTTTGGACATGCTAGTGTTAAAGATTTAATATCACTTTAGAACTCCATGGTATCTACCGCATTCAAGTCTCACCAATCCTCAGCCTCCATATGTTCCTGCTTCTACACTCTTTAGCTGTGAGTAGAGCTCAAATATGCTCATAAAATCGATTTGCTCAGACCTATTCCCAGTGGCAGTAGATAAGGCATCATAGCACCAATCAAACAACAGCGTTTTGTTGTTGTCCCACTATAGGTGGGATGATGTGCTTGTGTGATGGTGCAATAGCACGCCAAAACACCCGGTGATGTGCGATGCAGCTACGTCTCCGCTTGGCCAACTTAATTCGATGCAGCATTCAAAGAGAACCAAGGAATTAATATCAAAGGAAGGCTGTCTGGCTGGAGAGGATAAAGTGCCATTATATAGCTCCACAATGGTGCAATCCTCAACCCCCTAAGCTGATGTCGCCACAAGTCGTATCTGTAACCGCAGCTGTAGTTTATATACTAGAGGCTGCATGATCGTGAAAGTGATTGATAGCTTGTCGGCAACTTTCTTGTACACATCAATCAGACACTGGGGAGATTGGTTCTCCCGAAACTAGCTTTTATGTCTTTCTTTCGGCGCTCTGTTAACGAAAAGGCAGAGGATTCTGCAACGTCGTCGAGCAATGATGTTTTCTCATCGCACGAGATAGTCTCAACTACAGGCGACCTCAAGTTTGTCGTCGAGCAGGGCGGCAACGGTTCGCAGCCATCCTATCAAGAAGTGTCTGGTGCACCCGTCGAGGCCAAATCTTCCCTCGGATATGCTGTTGGGCCTGTAACTATCGTCTTGATCAATATAGGCAAGATGATCGGAACTGGCGTCTACTCCACTCGTACGTATGGCTTGCGATTTGTTGAACTCACCTACTAACCATGCATCAGCGGCGACCATATTGAAAGGAACTGGCTCCGTTGGTACCAGTCTGATCTTCTGGGCACTAGGTCTTCTTACATCAGGTACTTCACTCGCAGTCTACCTCGAGTACGCTTCCTACTTTCCAAATCGATCGGGCTCAGAGGTCGTGTACCTGGAACAAGCCTTTCCTCGACCAAAATACTTTTTCCCCATCGCTTTCGCCGTCCAGACGGTGATATTGTCGTTCAGTAGTGGCAATGCCATAGGTATGCGGTACTGTTACGAGTCAATGTAGACCTTACTGACCATCATGGCCAGTCATGGCTCAATACCTGTTCAAGATAGGAGACCACACACCTTCTGCCTGGGAACAAAAGGGTGTCGCTATCGCCTGTTATACCCTAGTCACGTTGCGTAAGAGAAAGAGCTCTAGTCAAAACTGCCACACTGTCTGACAGCTTATCAGTATTGATCTTCCACACCAAGACCTCCTACCGTATATCTAATACCATTGGCATTATCAAGGTTCTGACGCTGATATTGTAAGTAACTCGGTTCTCGTTGACGTCAGTCACTGACAGCAGTTTGTGTAGCATTGGCATCACCGGTTTGGTCGTCCTGGGTGGCCACACCAGAGTTCAAGATCCACATGCAAACTTCAAAAATGCTTTCGAAGGCAAGGCGACTGGGTACGGCATGACAAACAGTCTGGTGAAGATCATCTTCTCGTATGCTGGCTATGAGAATGCTTTTAACATTGTCAATGAGATCAAAGTAAGTCGCCAGGGATTGCATCCGATTAACGAAAGCTGACACTGGCCGTAGAACCCAGTCAAGACGATCAAGAGGAATGCATCGTACTCGTTGGTCATCGTGACAGTACTTTACATACTCGCAAATATCGCTTACTTTGCGGCTGGTAAGATGAATATCTCTGAAGAAGGCAATTGTGTGCTGACATGGTGACTAGTCCCGGTACACGACATCAAGAAGTCGGGCGTGACGGTTGCAAGCCTTTTCTTCACCAATGTTTTTGGTCATGCGAAAGGCGTCAAAGTCTTTAATCTGCTCATAGCTCTCAGTGCTTTTGGCAACCTGATTGCTGTACAGATTGGGCAATCCCGCCTCATCCGAGAATGCGGAAGGTGAGTATCCAGGTTGGCCAGCTTGATGTGTCCCGAGACTGATGTATGTGCAGACAAGGAGTGTTGCCGTTTCCAAAGTTTTGGGCGTCCACAAGGCCTTTTGGCACACCGATCGGACCGTACCTGGTGAAGTGGACTGTCACGATCATCATGATTCTCGCACCTCCAGCTGGCGACGCTTTCAATTTCATCACGGACTTACAGACCTATCCAGCTGCTGCCTTTGCATTCACAATGTCGGTAGGTCTGTACATAGTACGCTACCGACGCAAGAAGTTGGGTGTGCCGAGGAGCGAATTCCGTGCCTGGGATGCTGCTGTGGTGTTCAGCATCCTCCAGAACCTGTACTTGCTCATTATGCCTTGGTATCCTCCAACAGGAGGAGCGACGGGTGGAGACGTCAGTTTCTGGTATGCAACTTACTGCGTGACAGGAATTGGAATCCTTTTGCTCTGTGGAGTGTACTACTACTTGTGGTTGTATGCGCTTCCCAAATGGGGCAAGTACCGCATCATGCAAGAAGTTATAGTGCTCGAAGATGGATCGAGCACCAATTCGCTGGTCAGGGTGCCGTTGAAGGACTTGTCGCAGTGGAGCGAAAGTCATGATGAAGCAGGCAGGGCGGTCGTGATGGGTGTTCGTGTCGAGACGAAGAGTGAAGGACATCCTGAGCACGTGTAGGTTATGCGAAGAAGGTATGACAGAGCAGGTAGATAGTCGTGTATGTACCAAATTCATGATGATTGTAACAAGACTGCCGTTAAGCGATCAGAAAGACGTGGTTGACAAAGAAGGAAGTCGCAGTCCACCCGATCCAAAGTCTTGGCGGTGTATATCACGGCCGAGTGCCAACGCCGACGCGATGGCCATCGTGTCAGCTGTTTCTCTCTACCTTCGCGACCATCACACGACACACAACTGTCTCAACGCACATCATGTCGGACGAGGAGATTGTCGCCGGACCGCCTGGAGCCACATCACTGGATGCACGGGGAGCATCTGAATTGAAGCCCAGATACCGGTCCTGGCGCAAGAAGTATCGCAAGATGAAGACGCACTTTGACGACGTCATGAAGGAGAGTAACGGCCTGTTTGTCGATGAGCAGAAGCTTGATGCCTTGTCTAAGAGGCTGCAGGAGCAGAACGAGTGAGTTGTCCCTTGACTGCTAGCTTGTCACGATCCAGTATTGACCCGTGCCGCAGCCAACTGCTCGACCTCCTTCTCGACCTCAACACATCCCTGTCCATCCCACACGAGTTGCGATTCGACCTTTCGCTGGCCCCCAAGGCGCAGCAGCCGCAGGAAGAACGCGACATGACCCTCGACGCTGCCAACAACATCATCGCCAATGCCCATCGCGCCTTCCACAACCACGAGATCCCCCACTTGGACTTTGTCCGCATACGGCAGGATATAGAAGCCTTGTTGGCTCGTAAGAATGCAAAGAGTCTGGTCGACATGGAGACGCAGATCCCCCATCCACGATATCACCACCCAATCCCACCGCCTGTCGCCGAAGCAGATCCCGCCTTCTTGTCTTCATCGCACGAAGATGCCTATCTTACTCGCCTCGACAACAAGCTAGAACCTGTCGCCCTCAGCGATCCTCGCCCTTCCTCACCCCAACCCCTTTCCAAGCTCACTCAGCGCGAATTGGACCGCGAGGTCGAACTACGTAACCCTCTATCTGTCCACAACTGGCTCAAGAAACACAGCACAATGTCTGACATCGACGCTGCTTCAGAGGGTGGTGCCGCCAACACTCAAACCCCTGCGACCGCCAACAAGCGCCGCAACCTTGCCAAACAAGTTGGCGACAGAGCAATCGAACGCGCTCGAGAAAAGGAGGGAAGCCCAGGGAGCACCGTCGACAACGAAGACGAGCTTGCTGCAGACGATACACCGGGCAAGCCGAAAAAAGCCAGGGACGACGACCAAACCTACCGCCCCAAGGGCGGCCGCAGCAAAAGCAAGCGAAAGAGAGACGAGGGTGAAAACACGCCTGCTCGGGGCAAGAAGCAGAGGACGAGTCTCAACATCCCCTCGGATGCATGAATATTCACTCGACCGACTGGCCATGATAGTATTTGTAGAGTCGTTGCTTCTTCTAGCTTGTTATAAGCCTTTATCACGTCAGACCATTTTCTACATCCAAAAAACGTTCTCTTCTTCACTTCCATTCAGCGCTCCACGTCTTCTGATCACGTCTGAATGGAACAACCTCGACGCTGCCGTCAGCGTTCTTCAGCAGGCTCTGTACCTTGACGCCATCCTTTCTCAAAACAACCTTTTCACCCTTCTTGTCCTCGGCTCCATAGAACTTTCTGCCGTTCAGTCCAAGGAATCCTTTGAGCTTCTCCTCGGTGACATCATCTGTCTTGAGGACACCACGCTCAATGCCCTGCTCCAAGGCAGAGAGAACATATCCGACCGCATGAGGCTGTGTGAAAACACCTGCTGCGACCTTGTCACCGCGCTTGTTGATAGCTGGGTGAGGAGCGCTATCGGTGCCGAGGAAGAACTTCTGGTTGCCCGAAACAACAGTCTTAAGCAGAGCTTCGCGATCCTTTGGTGTCTTGGCCACAGGCTTGCAGAACGAGTGCGGGTCGCCGGCCCAGTCATCGACAATCAAGAAGAGATGGTGGGCAGTGATGGTAGCCGACACGGTGGGACCGCAAGACTTGACTGTCTCAATGGCGGCCGCGGTAGTACAGTGCTCCAGAATGATTCTCAGCTTGGGGAAACGCTTGTGCAAGTCCTTGAGAGTAGGCAGGAATGCCTCTTCGGCGCTCAATACGGTAATGTCGTTGTCCTTGGATCCGGGAACCTCGCCGTGCAGGTTCAAAACCATGTTTTGGCGCTCCATCTCCTCGAAAACAGGATAGAAGGGCTCGTAGCTGACGACACCAGCACTGCTGTTTGTGGTCACGCCGGCCGGGTAGGACTTGATGCCCGTGATACCTGCAGAAGCAGCCTCCTTGACCACTTCGGGCGTGATGTCGGGGTGCAGGTACAAGGACATGAGAAAGTTTACGTTTGGCTCAATGCTCTCCAGTCTTTTCTTGTAGTCCAAAGCATGTTGGACCGTAGTGATTGGAGGCACCAAGTTGGGCTTTTATGGCAGAAGAGTTTAGATTCTTGTTTCGTTCTTCTCCACACCTCAATTGGATGCTTACCATGACGAATACGGTGTTGACACCTCCCTGTCTGATGGTCGGCGTGACAAGCTCCATCATTGGGCCATCGCGAAGGTGGACATGGAAATCAGCAGGAGCTGGGATTTCCAGGCCGTCAAACTGCTGGAGAGACATGATTTGACGAAGTTACAGTGCTCTCTGTGCAAGGTCATGATTGAGTCAGAACAGTGAGTCCATTTGTTGGTTTCTCAATCACAACCACTGAGAGCGACCCCATGATAAGACTCACCAATGCTGCTTTTCAATCGATTTCTTGACAACCTCAATTGATGGAGACAGCTACGACTGGAGCCCTCGAGAACGATATCGCTCGCCAAAACAGGGTTCAACTTTTCCCGGCGCGCCAAGCCTTCTGTCCAATGCCGACCACTCCTCCCAACCTCTTGTTTTCTTTCTCCAAACATCCTCTGATGAGTATGAACCAAACTTGACGTTCTAAGACCAGATCCCGAAGGATACGCCAGGCGTATCCGTCGCAATGCTCATAGGCCCAGTGTTGTGGTGACACCACATGCTGCACAGAAGCCTGCCTGCTCTTACACTCTCTGTGTGACGTTGCGACCTGTCAACGTGGAAGCTGCACAACAGACTGTGAATTGTGCTTCTATTTTGACATAACGGACTGAAATGTCGAGTAGACGATTGCCATCATGTGCCTAACCATCATAAGAATCCGACAACAAGCCGTCCGCAAAGATGGGCAAGAACAGGACCGATCAACAAAGCCTGTCAATCTTTTGACATTTCTCACAGACTGGTCACAAACTCCTGTCCGCAGATCTGTCGGTTGCTGTTGCTCGCATGCATGAACCCGTGTGACAGTCCAATCATGATGCCCTTATCATCAAACAGCCACATTAAAGGATCCATACAGCTTAGCAGATGCAGTTTGCGAACATGCTAAATACGATGCAGCCGGATTTAAACCTCTGGCAGCTGACAACGCAATTTTGTTGGCGGATGAAAGGTGTTCGCTTGCTTGCCTCGTTCAAGAACCGGTCCTTTGAGAGTCAAGCCTTGATTGTACCGTCCCAGCTCTTCGTATATGTGCTACGATCCATCCTCAATCTTCCAAAGCCACACGACCATTCTTGAGCTCCTTCATATACTCGTTTCCTTGCGGCTTCGAACCCCTGCCATCGATAATGCCAGGTCTCTACATGTCTGCCTATGCTCCGCCAGGCTCCATGGCGTGGTCGGGTCCTCAGTACCCAGCAGCCGTGTCGACACAGTCGATGCTGATTCCAGAGCTCAAGTTCTTTATCGAGCGGGATGATGGTTCTCTTGTCCCTCTTGTTCCTGTCGATGAGCTTCCAGACGGCATCCGCTTGGTCGGTGTGCCTTTGGGTTTGAGTAACTCGCAAGCAAAGGACATGCTGTTCCTTGGACATGAATCGTCTGCCAGAAGGAAGTTTTCGCTTGCTGGGCCTGCGAACGTCAAGGACACAATGGCTCGCACGCCAGTCGCAATGGAATATACACCCCAACCCGAGGTGACTCCTCACAACAACCACGTACCTCAGGTAAGTCTCACAGCTTTGATTTGTCTATTATTTTTTCAATTCTGACGTGACTCGCATAGCCCGCTCGTACGCAGCCTCTTCCCGCGCCCAACCCTGCATTCGTTCCAGCTCCCAAGCCAGGCAATGTGACCAAGCCGAGACCTCTCTACAACGAGCGCCCTCTTCCGCCTTCTGGAATCGAGCCCGATCAGAAAAAGAAGATCTACTGCACCTACTGGATCCAGCACCAGGGTCAATGCTCATTCAAGCAGCAAGGTTGCATATACAAACATGAGATACCCGAGGACAAGGAAACGCTCAACTCAATTGGCTTGAAGTCGGTGCCTGCCTGGTGGCGCAAAGAGCAAGCACGCAATAAGCAGAAGGGAAAGCTTCCTGAACGTAATCGCTCGAGCTCAGAGTGGGAAGTGGTTGAGCAACAGCAGACCGGCAACTCTGCTCTTCATGGTGACGATCCTGTTCGTGTCCGTGTGCCACCCTCGCGTCCAACCGGCGTTCCATTCGCCCAAGAGGTCGCCCAAAAGCATCCTTCGCAGTTGGCTGCTCAGAAGGACGCCGCTAGTTCTGACATTCCGTCTGATACTGCTACTGCTGGCAGCTCGGGTCCAGGGCCATATTCTCCTCCTGGCGGTGTCAAACTGGGTGCTGCCAAGACCCCTGTCCGTGGCCCTCCATCTCTGCCATTCAAGAAGCAAACCCTGGACTCGCCCATCGAAGCCGAAGAAGAAGAGAACCTCATTGACTTCGAAGTTCTTGTGCCGTCGTCATCTCCAGACATCCCTTCACCCTCTCAATCGAGTCCCGAGCTACTTGTCGATCGCCAGTCGAAGGTAGGGATGGTATCCAGACGCTCGAGAATCGTTGCCAAGGGCGGTGTGTCCATCTCCCCGGGCAGAGGTGCTCGCTCAAGCAACACTGACGGCACCCGACGTGGCTATGCAGACAAGAAGGCTAGTCCCACATCACTTACTAGACAACACAACAGCACGACCAAAGGCAGGGTTGAGGTGGGCAGAGAGAAGGTTGAGCATGGCAATGGCGTGTCTAGAAGAGGCAGAGTCAAGTGACTTCACTTCACAGAGGTCGTGGCCAAGGCTGCAGGCGAGGCTGGCATGTGGTCAGATCGTGAGGCTTGAAAGTCGCTTCCTCACTGCCAGGACTCTTGATTGATGTATTGATGATCCGGGAAAACTTGCATGTGGTCAACGGCCTTCGTGCCGAGAGATGTAGGCATACCGTCCGACAGTCGAATACCATGGGTCGGTCCGACTACTGAGGCGTTGTTGTTGAAGGACCGTCCAAAGTTGGCAATTTAGTCCAGCTATTCTCTTAAGTATGCAGCTTGGCAATTCAACACTATTATCTTCCTCAATACAAGCTATGAATTGTTTTTCTTTTCTTTTGGCTTTTTTCTCTTTTCTCTATACGGACAAATATTGTGCCGGACCGAGATGAAGCTAAGCAACGAGCAACAGCACTTCAACCAAAGAACAATTCCATGCAAACTCAGGTTCATGGCCGATTTGCAGTGTCAACGTACGATAGTTCACTGGCTTGTAATTCGTATCTAAAGCCTTGTCGCCCTCCATGACGGCCTTGTTACTCCATGCACGGCCTTGTTATTCTGCTCCGCCACGATGTCCAAGACTCTCAAGTGCCTCAGCCAAGACACGCCGACCTTCTAGCGCTCTTCCACCTTGCTTCTGTTGAACAATCGGCTGCGGATGTTCAAAAACACCTGAAGCCGGTACGCGAGTTGAGCGGATACTCGAGGGATTCCGTTGGCCAGCACTGACATTTTCGGCCGCATGGCGAATACTTGGGCCGACTTGGCCTGCGTTGCGTATCGGGTAAAGGTAGTGTGGTCGTGGGGTGATTGGCCTCAGTTGGAGCAGATTGGGCTGGGGTTCTCTGGGGGCTCCACAGCGAGATCGACCATATCGTTGTGGAGTGTGGAGCCAAGGTTCGTCTCGTGCTCAATTCCTGACTGCTTTTCTCCCCCCTTCTTTAATATATAAAGCGATGATCGCTCGTGGGGAGGATACAAGTACGCCTCTAGTCCATTCTCTTATCTCATCAGAGCCTTTTCTCTAACCGCTACTCGAGCGATATCCCTCTTTCTTGCTTTATCCTTCGTTCAGAAAAAGTCGTGGACCTGACATCACAATGGCTAGCCGCAACAACTCGATAGTGGCACCGCTTCCAGACTCTGTGGTCAAGAAGCACGGTGTCAAGACCATCGAAAGCAACAATGCCGTCACCGGAGCCCAAAACCTTACGCTCAAGCAGTCGATTCTGCCCGTGTGTCTTGTTACCATCCTCTTCTTCCTATGGGGCTTTGCCTATGGACTTCTCGATGTCCTGAACGCCCATTTCCAGACTGCTCTGAACATCACCAAGGGTCAGAGCGGTGGTCTCCAAGCAGCGTACTTTGGAGCGTATGCCATTGGACCTCTGACTTACTCTGGTTGGATCGTCAGAAGGTTTGGCTACAGATGGGCCTTCATCACCGGTCTCTGCATCTACGGTGTTGGGGCTCTTATGTTCTGGCCTTCGGGACTCAAGCGCAGCTTTGGAGGTTTCTGTGGATCGTGAGTATCTCCTTGGACGAAGTAAAAGACTGTCAAAGCTGCTGACTCTGTGCAAGAATGTTCATTGTTGGGTCCGGTCTGTCGACTCTTGAAACTGCTGCCAACCCCTTCATCGCTACCTGCGGTCCTGCAAAGTACTCTGAATTGCGTTTGACTCTGGCTCAAGCCTTCCAGGCTGTGGGAACCGTGGTCGCGCCAGTTCTGGCAAGTCAGGTCATCTTCAAGAATGTTGACGATACTTCGCTCCAATCGGTCCAATGGGTCTACTTGTAAGTCCAGCATAGTCACGGTGTTCTCGCCGTCCAGATTTGGTAAATTATGCTGACTTTACCTTCCGCTGTAGGGGCATCGCCATTTTCGTTTTTGTTCTTGCCGTTGTATTCTTCTTCGCTCCTATTCCTGAGGTCACCGATGCCGACATGGCTGCTCAGGCAGCATCCAGTGGTGCCGAGACTGCCTTTGAGGACAAACCTTTGTCGAAGCAGTATACTCTCTTCTTTGGTGTGGCCGCCCAGTTCTGCTATGTCGGTGCTCAGTGCGCGTACGCCGGCTACTTCATCAACTACGTGTCTGCCGTCCGTCCCGGCACGACTCACGCCACCGGCGCCAATCTCCTCGCTGTGGCCCAAGGATGTTTCGCCATTGGCCGTTTCGTCGCCAGTGGTTTGCTCAAGATCACTAAGCCTCGTTTGGTCCTTATGGGCTTCCTCTCCGGTGTGGTTCTCTTTGCATGTCTGACTATGGGTCTCAAGGGTAATGCCGGCATCGCGTCCATCTCATTGGTCCTTTTCTTCGAGTCGTGCGTGTTTCCTCTGATCTTTGCTCTGTCGATTAGAGGGCTTGGTCGTCACTCTAAGCGCGGTGCTAGTTTCATTGTTGCTGCTGTGTCTGGTGGTGCGTTGTTCCCTCCTGTTCTGGGTACAGTTGCCGACCATATCGGCACTCAGAAGGCGTTCTTTATTCCGTTGATTGGCTTTGTTGTCGCGTGGTGCTTCCCTCTTTACCTGAACTTGTTCAAGGCTAAGAGTTTGGACGGCTGGACCGAGGAGAAGGCTCCCGCTGTCGCTGAGAAGGATATTGAGAGCGTGCACGACGGTGATGCCGATGATGAGAAGAAGGGTGCTGCTATTGAACACCAAGAGATTAGAGCTTAGATCTAGATATGAGCCTGCAGTTCCTTCAGTCGCTGGTTAGATGTATATACACGATGCACTCCGAATCATATGAAGACCACAACTATTTTGGAGGATATGCCGCTTTCCAAGTCTGTCGATGATATTGGAAGAACCCTGTGGCGATTCTGCTGGGCTAGAAATTAATCGTGCATTCTAATAGCTTTGTCACCCAGTAACATGTGGGAGAAGTTGTCCGTGACATTGACTGTCTCTAGAGGCAGGTGTGCTGTCGCGGACCTCGGCAAAGCGCTGTCCCGCGGCCTCAACTCCTGACAGCATTCTCGACGAAGAACCTTCTTCCTTGGAATTGCGAACAATATGAGCTGAGAATTGGTCGGCACTTGTCATCGCATATGACCCAGTCATCCAGTATGCCCGCGGATTCAATAGGCTGGTCAATTTGGCATCTGTAAACGGCTGCGACGAAAGTGCAATGTCCTGTTCATAACCACGTCACTTCGTGTGCCGTCATGATCGCTTCTCGAGAGTTTACTATCGCTTTGACGTCAACTGCCCTCGGAACCCCAAGATTCATGCTCTGGTAAATGGAAAATTACGAGTGATATTGGATGGCCTCTGTCCTTATGCCTGGCCCTTACCTTTTGGTTGCTCATACCAACTTGAGAATAATCTGGAGTCGCTCTTGCTAGTCGACAACAATGGCAACCTCAAGATTCTCGACAGAACGGTCTGACGATCCCAACGACTTCGTGGTACCGTGGTCATATGTAGACCCCGACATCAATGACGACGCGGATACAGCGCAGCACAAAGCTCATCGGAACCAGAAGCTACACAAGCGCTCCATTCGCCATTATCGCCATGCAACAACGAAATGGGGTGCCGCACTAGAAAGCTTCAGTCCATTGGTATACACCATCAGCTCAGAAATCGACAGATTGGGGACCAAAGCTAATATGACCAGTGGTTTGCTGTTTGCATCTCAGCCGGCGGAATTGCTCTGGTCTTAAATGGGCCCTTTCCGTATCGTGGCCATTGGCTGATCGTATTGGCTACCATCCTCTATATCACGGAGATTGTCCTATTCTTCACCTTCTTGGCTTTGCTATTGGCGAAATGGATCATCTATCCCCATGTGGCTGTTCGACGTGCTTTGACCGATCCGGATGAACTAGGAACTTACGCCATTCCTCCTATCGCTCTCATGACCATCGCTGCTCTCACCATTACACAAGTTAGCGACGGACCGTGGGGTGGTCACGCCTTTACTCTGGTGGGCTATGTCGCGTGGTGGACAGGTGTCGCTTGGGTCTTCGTAACGGCACTGGTGGTTCTCTCCGTCTTGTTTTATACTGGAAACCAATCCGCTAGGACAATGACCCCAGTCCTGTTTATGGCACCTGTTGGGCTTGCCACCGCTGGTGCAGAGGCTGGACTGATTACCGTCTACGGCGCGGATATGTCCTCGAGACTCGCCGTGCCTCAACTGATCGTTGGTTACTTTGCCGCAGGAGTGGCCTTTTTCATGGCCATTCTGCTTTACACTGTGTTCTTCCATCATTTGTTATCTGTTGGCTGGCCCCCTGCCCCCAAACGAGCCGGACTTTTCATTTTGGTATGTGCACTAACATCAAGAGATACGACATCTACTTACGTTGCCATCAGATTGCTCCATGCGGACAGCTTGCAACAGCATTCCAATTGCTGGGTGAATCCGCCAATGCCTACATGCGTTTCGCACGATACAAACCCTCGGCGGTCAAACCCCCAGCTCAAGGTACATTCTGGACCGAATCCACCGCGCAAGGTGTAGACGGCGCTGGTATCTTTTTTGCTCTGCTTCTCCTAGGGTTTGACTACCTTTGGCTCTGCATTGCCATTATTGGAGTGGTCGATGTCTTTATCAAGAAGCAAGCCACATACACCTTGGTTTGGTGGGCAGTCGTCTTCCCGACTGTGACGCTCACCACTGCTTTGTTGGAACTGGCTTCTTCTATGGACTCCCCCGCCTTCAGGGCCTTGGTTTGCGCGTTGACTGTGTTTTTGGTCATTGCATTCTTTGCCAACTTGGGCTTTACTTTGTGGGGTCTGTTCAATGGTTCATTGATATTTGGCAAGTCTCAGCTCGAGATTGAAGATGGCATGATGAAGAAGGCTCAAGATGAAGCGAAGGATCAAAAATCAGAAGTGTGATGTCGGCAAATTAGCAAGGTTGATTGAAGAATTTACTCCATTTCGTTCTTGCAAAGCCCTTCTTATGCCACCAAACTTGGTTTCATGCGATGATTCGAACCTTCAAACCACTTCATCACACCTTTCAAGACGGTTCTCCTTAATGAGCTTCATGCAGGCGCTCGAGAAGCAAGGAGATTGCAGCAGAACATCTCGGCGCCGAGCTCGGACCCGATTCGTCCGAAATCCCATGGAGGATCCGAAGGCAGCAATGCATATCAGCTCGTGTCAGCTTCAATGTTGCAGCCAAACGTGGTATATAACCAAGCTTACGGAAGCTTTGTTGTGATGGACCTTGACATCAGGACTTCCTGTTTCTGCTACTTTCGCTTCTGTTCAAATCGACCGGCCATTCGCCCAACTACAAACCATCAACCAATATCATGACGGAAAACAACGATCGAAGCACAATGTTTTCTGCGATCGTTACCTCCTGGGGTGAGGCACCCAAATATTCTCGAGTGCCCGTGCCACCGCCCAACTCAGACGAAGTCCCCGTCAAAGTCATCTGTTCAGGCCTACACATCGTGGTCCGCTCCATCGCCAGCGGCAACCACTACGCCTCTGGAAACCTCCCCTACACCCCTGGAGTCGACGGCATAGGTCGCCGCCTCTCCGACGACAAACTCGTCTACTTTATCAGCTTTCCCAGCGGTGGCTTCCAGGAGATCCTCAATGTCGAGCACAGGAAGATGGTAGAGTTGCCTGACGACGTGGATCTCTATCAAGTTGCTGGGTATGCGAATCCTGCATTGTCGAGCTGGATGGCATTGACTGCGAGGACAAAGGGGTTGCCTGAGAAGTTTACTGTGCTTGTTATGGGGGCCACTAGTGCGAGTGGCAAGGTTGCTGTTGAAGTTGCGCGGGCTCTGGGCGCTGGCAAGGTTATTGGGATGTCTCGCAACGCCGAGACATTGTCACAGGTCGGAGTCGATGAGATGATCATCCTTGCTGATAATGTTGCGGATACCGATTGCAGTGCTGCGGCGGAAGCAGATGTCATTCTTGACTATCTGTATGGATCTGTCGCGCAACATGTGCTTTCTACTGTCAACTTCACACGTCCGGTGCAATATGTGCACATTGGAGGTCTTGCAGGCACGGAGATGGTGTTGCCGGGCCACGTGCTCAGGTCCAAGGACATTACCATCCGCGGTGCCGGACCTGGCAGTTGGTCTCGCGAAGCCATGCGCCCAGAGGTCCCCAAGATCTTGAACGCTTTCAAGACGTTCAAGAAGCAGGAGGTCAAGGTCGTGCCTTTGAGCGAGATTGAAGAGCACTGGAACAACAAGAACGAGCGCATTGTTTTCACGCCTTGACGCTGTGCGACTTTATATAGAAAGTCTCAATACAATGTTACCGAAGTACAGGTGCTCTATTTGCCTTTGCGTGCAAGCTCGCGATATCTGCCAATCCATTCCGGTTTGCCAAAGAGCACATAGAATCTCCATGCCAAAGTGGGAGCTAAGACGGAGCTGGCGGCAAGCAAAGCATTCCTACTCCACCCACTGTCATCTCCAAAGACGAAAGCTTTGTACAGTGCGACGGCCACAACGCCAACCTCACCAGCAGCAAGGGTGTAGTAAGTAGGCACCCTGCTCTCAATGCCTCTCCTCGAGTTTGGGATACCCAGCACGAGCGGAGTGGCGAGAGCGTAGACCAGAGCACCGGTGACCTGAGTCCACGTCACTGCCGCCGGAGTAATGTCGGAGGACGAGTTTACAAGCATGCCCAGGAAACTTTTGGGGAAGAAGACCATCCATGTTCCTCCGATTGCGTTGGCCATGGTTTCGAAGCCGAGGGCATAGCGCATGACGTTTCCTGGGGCGCTTGGGTCGACTTCGATGTCTCCGGAGCCAGAGTTGGAGGTGGGGTCGATGTAACCGCCAGGTTGGAGTGTGTAAGGCATGTTTTGGTGATGGTGTGAGATGTCTTCTTGATGGTCTGGCTAGGAGGTGGATGCTCGAACACTGTCAGTGAGCCCAGAACGATCGTATTTCTTGGATATTCTCACGAAAGAGTCTGGTGGTTTATGTGACAAGAATCGAAGTGGATGGCGCGTGAGAGATGACTACTAGATATATCAATGTATTGACGTCACAGCAAGCTCTATGAAGGGAGATGACCCTGCTCCTCTTATGCTCGAGGTCTTGACTACAAGGGGTTTGACCGTCAATGCATATTGTAAAGCTCTGGCAGAAGATGCGGCTCCTTGGTCATCGAGAAAAGTAGTTTTGAGGACAAGATGTGTTATTAGTCATCGAGATATACATTCGCTGTGCAAATGCAAGCACATGGCGGGGCACGAACGATGCCGAGCTTGAGGAGAGCAGCATGTCACGGGAGTACTTCGGCCCAGCGTGATCGAGTGCTGTGTCCTCAAGCTGCACCCATCAACTCTAGCTCGAGCATCCGACAGCATTGTTAATATCACTAGACGGCTGACAAGATGGCCGACTTTGTCAAGGGCCTTTTCGGAGGCGCAAACCCATCTCCCGTCAACGCCGCCCCGTCGGCCGACTCGGGTGCGTCTCGTGTCGCTTCGAGGTCACTCAGCATCGCGTACTGACCGAGACACTGCTAGACTTTGCCGACTTCGCCGACGCTCCTTCGCCCAAGCCGGCCTCTCTGTCGAGCACTCTCACCACCCCTCCCGCATACCAGACCTTTGGCGCAAAGATTGACATCTCGGATCGTCCCTTTACCAAGTGGTACAACGTCCACGAGCGCGTGACCTGGAGCGACTTCAAGACCGAAGCCTTTGTCATCCCCTTCCTCTTGCTCACCATCTTCGTCCACTTCTGGGGTGTCCGCGCCAACCGCCGTCGCGCCAATGCCTGGATCCGCAGTCATGTCAACGTTCTCGAGAACGAGTTCGCTCACGTTGGTTTTGGCAAGAAGCTCGACCTCGCCAACGTTTCTCCCGATGTCGCCATGTCTGCCGGTGACAAGATCAACCCCGAGGTTCTGCGCGAAAAGTCCAAGGACGTCTTCCTCAGCTACGCTACTGGTCGCCAGAACGTTGCCTTTGTCGATGTCAAGCTCAACCTGCTGAAGCGCTACAACCCCTTCTCCATGATTGCCGAGCTCGGCCTTGGTTTCTTCTTTGAGAGCATGGCTGGCAGCGGCGAAAAGGCCGAGATCACCACCTACACCTTTGACGGCAAGGAGGCTCAGTTCATTCCCCGCGCTCGCGGCGAGGAAGAGAAGCGTTTCAAGGACACGAGCTACGATGGTTTCATCTTTGCTATCGTCAACAAGGACTCTATGAGGCAGGTGCGCGAGGAGCGTTACGACGTCTCTCTGACCACCACCAAGGACCACGCCAAGCTCCCTCCATGGGTCAGTGTCATGAGCGAGAGCGCCGAAATCACAGAGGCCCTCTTGACCCAGGAGCTGGCAAACGCCATCAAGGAGTGCGGCGACGATCTCGAGTCTCTGGTGGTCACCGACATGCCCGTGGACGCCCCCAAGACGTGAGTATCCTGGAATTTGTGATTGTATTGATCAATGCTTACCCGCCTCATAGTCTTGACGATTTGGTTCCCAAGAAGCGTCTTACGCTCACTCTCAAGCTCAACTCTGGCACCAACACGTCCTCTCTCTTCTCGTACTTCCTTCGCATGCCCGATCAGCTCGTGTCCAGCGCTCACTTCCGTCCCGAAGTCATGCGCCGTATCCGCCAAACGCGCGAGGAGGAGGCCAAAAAGGTGCGCAAGATGATTGAGGCAGAGGGCGCCGAAGACAGAAAGTTGCTCAGCGACAAGGCCAAGAAGGAGCAGCGCGACCGCAAGCTCAAGGGCATGAGCGCCGACGAGCAGAAGCGCTTCCTCGAGAGGGAAAGAGAAAAGGAACAGAGAAAGAGGACTGGCAAGCAGACAATGCGCGCCTAGAAGCCCGCCTTCGTTTGATCTTCACTTTGGACTGTGCTCACGTTATCTTGAGCGTTCTCAGGAAAGCCATCGTTCATGTATATTATTCGGTCGCAATAACACAGTGTAGAGATAAATAGATGGAACGGTCCCAGTGCTACAGAGTACAGCGTCGGGTATCGTGGCAGGTTGGCGATGCGCGTGCATGATTAGCTGCATGGTGCCTGCAGCTAAAAACAGCCATTTTTCTCGTCAATCCAACGTTTTACGAGGCCTAGCAGATCAAAGACGCTCTCAGCGCTGATGTCGACGGCGGTCCATGTTCATGCAGGCGTGATGAATAATGAAGGATCCGAAGAGAATTGGCCGAGGACGGACAGAAGCTACTCGAGTACCAAGTGGGCCAAGAAGCAAATCCGGGATCCCCGTGGGCGGCGGCGATGGAGGAAGGAGCATGGAGGATCGGCGTGGAGCGTGGGAGACCCTTGAACACATAAATGATACGTCATCTGGGAGCTGTCGAGTCCCTAAACAATTCCCTTGCGGTTCAACTCAAACCTTCCCAAACTCTCTCCAGCTGTCAATCTCGACAAGTTCGACTCTAACACAGCTCCATCACGTCCGAGTCTTTTTCCTTTCTAGGTATGTGCTCGGAATACTGTTTCCCTTTGCTATCATTCGTCCTTGATAGCTCGACATGGACACGTTGAGTCCGAGTGCTACAGTACAGCTGACAGCAAGGACAGTCTGTTATCATGTTCAGCAGAAGTGTCCTTCGCCAGGCCACCCGAATGGTGGCCCCTACCCGCCCTCTTGCCATGTCGGCCAGAAACATGTCTGTCACACCCTTCATGCGTGAAGAGGAGAAGCCCCACCCCGAGGAGAAGGGCGAGCACGTTGGCTCCTTCTCCAGAACAGACGACTCGATCGAAATCCCCTTTGATGAGAAGGCTGTGCCCAAGCAAGAGCCCGTCCAAGGCCGTGGAGGCTTCCATTTCCAGAGAACCCTTGCTTCTTTCTCGCTCGAAGGCAAGACTGCTCTCGTCACTGGCGGTGCAAGAGGCCTTGGTCTGGTCATGGCCCAGGCATTGGTCGTCTCCGGAGCAGATGTCGCCCTTGTCGATCTCAACAGTGCGTCTCAGCAGTACCATCTCTGGACACGCCCACGACTGACACCATCATTACAGAGGAGGAAGCCGAGAAGCAGGCCAAGGAACTGGTCAAGCTCTTCAAGGACGAGAACCCTGGCGCCGACAGAGTCCCCAAGGTCACCGGTCACTACTGCGATGGTGAGCATTTTCGCTCAAGCCTACAGACATGACGACTGACTTTCTGCAGTAAGCGACGAGCACTCTGTCGAGAGCGTCCTCTCCGATGTCATCGGCCAGCACGGCAAGATCGACAATCTCGTGACTTCAGCAGGCTTCACCGAGAACTTCGACGCCATTAAGTATCCCATCGACCGCGTGAGAAAGCTCTGGGGTGTCAATGTCGACGGCACCTACCTCTTCGCTACTGGCGTTGCTCGTCACCTCATGGAGCGCAAGGCTCCCGGCAGCATCGTCTTCATCGGTAGCATGAGTGGCGCCATTGTCAACGTTCCCCAACCTCAGGCTCCCTACAACGCTTCCAAGGCTGCTGTCCGTCACCTCGGCCGCTCGCTGGCCGTCGAGTGGGCTCACGCCAACATCAGAGTCAACGTCATTGAACCTGGTTACATGGTGAGCACCAATTCAAGAATTGTATGCCATCGAGACTAACACGAGATACAGCTCACTGCTTTGACCGAGAAGATCTTGAACGAGAACCCCGAACTTGGTAACAAGTGGACCAGCCTGATTCCTCAGGGCAAGATGGGCCGTCCCGTAAGTCTTTTCTCCACTCCTTCCAAAACATCATCATGCTAAGACTTGCTGAACAGGTCGATTTGATGGGCCCTGTCGTTTTCCTCTGCAGCGACGCCTCCAACTATGTCACCGGTGCCGACCTGCGCGTCGATGGTGGTTACACCTGCACTTAAACTTCTTGCCACTGTATCGAACAGCCCCTGCCCACCATCGAGGGCCAACAACACCCGAACACATCACCTCTGGGACAAAATGCTTCTCACTGTACCAACAGCTAATGACACAATATGCATGCTACGGAGCGCTTCGTAATTGACGATGAATCGAAACTTGATTTTATGATCTTCTTCTTTGCTCTACTGGTCCCTCCGTGTGCTTTAGGGCCAATTGCTGCCTTTACTGACATGTGACACAACTACTGCTTCCTGTCTCAAGATTGTTAGTGCAAAGACGAGGCCACGCACTAACCTCGGTCTCATGCTCGCCAATCCCCAGATTCGCGCCTTTCAACAAGCGTATCGTAAGATGTGTTGCACGTCAGGTTCTCCGGTCACGCTGGTAGGATACGCTTTCGTGTTGCTGACGAATGTCCAAGAGCTCCGCTGACTTTGTGAGGATAGTACACAGAGCTTCCCTGACCGTGAGTCTACCGGCCAGGATTTAGCAATTTATTCACCGCCTGGTTGGTCTTCGCAGGTGGTCGGATGCTCTTCGACAGCAACTTACAACGCACAGTCTTTTCTTATGCCAAAGCAGGCACGTGTAACAGCATGCGGCGGTGCTTATACTCGCCTCGTGCCCACCCAAGCCGGTTCTCAGCACGCATCCAATGCACTTCTCCCGAGCTGTGCAAAATCATGATAAGTCTTGAACTTTCGTGCGCACGAAGAAGAGGGTGGTGGATCCCATACAGTAGCCATTGATGCGTTTGTGCTGACCAGACTCTAAACACATGATCACTGTTCGTTGGAGAACTAGTGTTGCTATGCGTTTTCCCCTGGCCACGTTCATCAAACACTTTTGCGCGTGCGGTCGCGTGCACGAAGAGTGGTTTGAAGACGGAGATGGTGATGCGTTTGCACTGAAGGACAGGTGGAGAGCGCATGAACATTGCCCCTGTGAGAGCATGTTATGCGTTTGTCCCTGATTATGTTCAGGATGCGTTGTGTCTCTTGCCGTCGCATGCAAGATGGAAAGATCGATAAAAATCATTCAATGGCTTGGAGTTTCTCTCCCTCTCTTCCAACATCAAGTGTTGATTCTTCTTCGAAGCAATACAGGCTCTAATACTCCTTGGCTTATTTTGATATCTCCTTTCTCTTTCACCACTCCTCGACTCATATTACATTATGGAGCAGACTCGCAGAGTCAATCGAGGATTACGATACCTCTGTCTAGAGCAGTACAAAGATATATCACCCGAACTGATCGCAGCCAACATTATCAAACTTCGACTGCTACAGTCATTTGATCTAAATGTGGTACATCTTCCAGCTCACCCTGGTTCTCCATACGATGGAGCAGTCCGTATACCACAAGATCTCACAGAACCAGAACGTCTTATATGGTTCGACTTTGTGATTCTGCTCGAAGACGAACCTGGCACCGCTACTCGCCAGGGAACCATGACGATGGCTCAAGTCGGCAAAGCATCACCTCCGGCTTTCTATATCGTCATCTTCCCAGACTCCCCTCAGTACATGGCTATCGTGCCACATGCTGCTGCCTGGCAAGAAGGAGATTCTGATGCTTTGGATATACCATGCACCGGCATAACAGGTCTTTACTTTCCGTACCTGATGCCAGAGCATCTTTTACCCCTGGCTCTCAAAGGCATCTCGATGATCCCTTGGGGAAGCTTATATACCAATCCTGGGACCGGAGTGGTGCTCAAGCGTTGGTTCCCAGTCATGTCAGAGTCACGGAGAGATTCTCCGACTGTGCCTCTGCTGGGTGAACCCCTGTCTTTGGCGCCAGGCTCTTCGAACAGCGCAGGCAAGAAACGTCGTCGTGATTCTGACGACCAAGACGACTGCCCAAGACTGGCTCCTGCTTTGAGAGAGACAGAGTCGCAAACGATCATGCCTTTGGTCGGGGCTGCTGACTTTGGATTTGATGCTAGTTGGGCAGAGCACGATCTGTTCGGGTTTGACTGGCCGCTGCCTGATCAACCGTTGCTCCCTGTCTTGCAAGAGACTGCAGCTGGTCCTTTGCTTGAAGCAGGGGTTACGAGCGATCAGCAACCGCTCGAGCATATATACCCATCCTCATCTCAACTCGATGTCCCTGGTGTCGACACTGGGGTTGGTGGCGATGAATTTGGTTTTCCAGGTTATAATCTATTTGAGATGTGGTCGACTGGGTTGGAGAGTGTTGAGCAAGAGGCTCAGTGGGCTGCTGGATCGAGAACGCTCTTGCCAACTACACAAGCCGGCCCTGCGACTGTTGTCGATGCACAACAGTACAAACAAGTTGCACCCTTGAGAGCGATCGCGCCCGCCCCTTTGGCTGTAGAAGCAGGTCCAAGCCACATCTCTGCAGCCACAGCACCCGTCGATTCTCCTTCCGCGCCTCGTCAATCTTCTTCAGCGCCGGTTGCCTTTTCGGAGGTAGGAACCACAGACTCGGAGTCAGAAGAAGAAAACGAAGCAGACGCCCCACCGCGTCGCCTCATCGAGTTGCATCACGAACATCCCTGGTGCAACCATATATACCTACCTCCCTCCACCCAAGATACACTCACCCAGCTCCTCGCCCCAGACACCGTCTGCCTACCCGTGATCACGAACCCCAGTGACACTGCAGACGGCAACCCCATGCCCCTTTCTGTCCTCTCAATCGCACGCCCTTGTCTCCACGTCCTGTCCAGCCGCTCTTCTCCAGACAAATTCTTCTTGCTCCCTAGCCGCTGGGTAGACTTTCTGCACTGCAGTTTGAATCAACTGCTCAACAGCACTCAAGGAGATAGCAAGAGATCGGCGTTACGCGGTACCAACAAGATCGTCACGGAAAATCCCACGGTGAGTGATGCGTTCAAGAGGTATGGGATTGTTGGCGTGGATGGGGGAGCAGAGCTGAGTTGGGGATTGTGGGATGCTTGGATAAGGGAGTTTAAGAGGAAGACTCCGTATGGGATGGCTAGGGAGGAAGACAGGAATGCTTGTTGTTTGGTTAAAGAGGTGTTGCAGGTTCAGGTTGATTGGTCGATGCGGATGTTTTCTGATTTGTTGGTGTGAGGGGTATACTGTTGGACTCTGCGAATGTGCAGATCGGAAATGATTGATGCTGTGATGATATGTATATATCAGGCAATGAGGTTCTGCTTCTCCTGAGCAGGGCGTGATTTTGCTGGGATGGTTGTGTTGTTCGTATATATGTATATGTTTATAGTATATATGGATGAGAATGGGTCTTTGTCTGCTTGCGATCGTATGATTTTTGCTTGATTCTTCTTCGAATGGGTTGGATGTAAAACCCGACCGAAGCGCATCATGAAGTTTTCCTCGTCGAGATTTACAGATGGAGCATTCTACGTCTGACGCTCTCTTTGGACGTGTCTCGAATCGCAACATCATCGTGCATTTTTATGAGCTCGTTTTCATGGACCTTGCCTCATTGAGATCATCCATATGTGCTAACGCACTGATCACGTGTATATATACAAGGTGTTCAAGTTGACCACAAGTCTAATATTGTAGCGTGATTGACACAATATACTCTATTTTCATCTACCTTATCCAAGCTCTTATGACTGGGCAGGGAAACCAATACCAAGGAGGAGAGCCGGCTCGTCGACCTTGTGGTGAGAGTAACTCAAGACACCAACACCGCCGGGCTCCATCATCAAGTTGAGGTTCATGTCCAGAGGGTAGCCTAACCATCTCTTGGCGAAACATCTCGTGAGGTGACCATGAGCGACCAGAACAACATCGCAAGGTTGTTCGCCATTCATATTGGGACCTTGCAGTTCTCTGATCTTGACAATCAACTCGTCAATACGTGCAGCCACCTGATCAGGCGACTCGCCATCCTCGCACCCATCACGCCAAATATCCCACTTGCGCTCGATATCCAAACCCTTGGATTTGCGCAACTCGCGAATCTCGGCGGGCTTGAGGCCTTCATAGGCGCCATAATCCCATTCGCCGAGTTGCTCGGTGGTCTGCACTTTACCCTGATCTCTGAGGGCGGCTTCTTGCTTGTCGCCAAAGAGCAGAGAGAAGGTGTGCTGAGCACGCGTGCGAGGAGATACCCAGCACATGCCGAGCTTGGAGGGGTCGATGAGTTTGTTGGTGCCGACGGCGATGGCGCCGGTGCTGCGGACTTGGGATTCGCCGTGGGCGGTTAGGGGGATGTCGGTTTTGCCGGTGTGTTTGCCGGACATGGACCATTCGGTCTCGCCGTGGCGGATGAGGAAGACACGAGGGGTGCCAGCGTCTTTGTCAGGCATGTTTGTGGTACTGTCGACAGTCAGTTAGAAGTCTGTTTCGAGTTGTGTGAAATGTTGACAAAAAACCATTATATGGCAAGATGAAAAGGATGTCGGCAATTCTATACAATCTGTCTTGTTCTGTCTGCTTCTTGACCGAGACAGCCCATTGATCCAAGTGTATTACTACACGGAATATAGAATGGCAACCAGGAACGTTCTTGAGATGTCTACCAGAACACAGTGCAAGGGAGACTTTCCGCCTTTTTATAGATCATAACACAAGATGAAAGAATTGATAGAAACCATATAAAATTTATCACTTACAGATATAGAAGATGAAGATGTGAATTGAGTGCTAGAAAAGATAGAAGGTGTCGAGGTTGCACAAAGGTCAACAAAATTATGTGCACAGACCATTCTGCATGACGCCGAGCACAGATTAGAGTTTGAAGCTAGCGACACCTCCATGAGTCTTTCGAAACCTCTCAGAAATGCTGCATCATTGTTCGCGCTCGCTACAGTGTGTCCAGAAAACATTCTCAGACTGGCTGTCAACAGATATACAGCCTTGGGCTTTGGGATAAATATCACTTGCGCTGTCAGAAAGTCCGGTCTTGTTTGCCAAAATGGTTCGGCTCAACGAAAAAGGGAGCATCGAGCTCATCCCCGGTATCGATCTCCACACCATGGCCATTGGTATGATCAGTCTGGTTGTTGTGGGTGTAGTGACGATGTGGTTCTATGCCAACTACATTTTCGACGAGGATGCTGCCCGCGCCTTGACTGCCCGCAAGAAACCTGTTTCGACCGAGATTGTTTCACTGCGCATCTACCCCATCAAGTCATGCCGTGGTATCGAGGTGCAGGATACCAAACTTCACAAAACCGGATTGGATCTGGATCGCCATTGGATGTTCGTTGATGCAAAGAGCCGCCAGTTCTTGACAATTCGCTCGGATCCTTCAATGACTCTGATTGACACCGGCCTCAGTGGCGATGGAAAGAGCAAGTGGACAGACTTGCATATCAGCATTCACGACACCGACAAGCACATCAAGATACCCTGCTATCCTACGACTGAATGGTTGGAAGAGAATACCAAGCTCACCAAGGTCGAGATCTGGGGCGAGAGCACTGATGGCTGGAAGTATAGCGACGAGATCAACTCGATGTTCAGCGAGTACTTCAAAAAGCCCGTCGCCCTGATCTACAAGGGCCCCACTCCCAGAATCGCTCGTGGAAATGCCACTCCTGAACTCTACGGCAAGGAGCAAGAGCATCACTTTGCCGATCTTATGAGCGTACAAATTGCTTCAGAGGCTTCCCTGACCGATCTCAACTCCAGACTCGAAGCTGCTGGCCACGATAAGCTCACCATCGAACGCTTTAGACCCAACATCATCGTCAAGGGAACCAATGCTTGGGACGAGGACAGCTGGAAGAAGGTGTGCATTCGTACGACTGATCACCAGCGTGAAGCCATCTGGAAGACCCACCTCGACGTCTTGTGCCACTGTGCTCGCTGCCAGGTGCCCAACGTCAACCCCGACACGGCCGAGAAGCACGCGCACGAGCCTTGGGATACACTCATGAAGTTCAGACGCATCGACCAGGGTGGAGTGGCCAAGTACAAGCCTTGCTTTGGTATGCTGTGCGTTCCCACGAGCGAAGGACCGATCGCTGTGGGTGCTGCCCTCGAAGTCCTGGAACGTACGGACAAGCACTTGTACAACACGTCCAAGTTTGAGGATTTATAGTGTGGCTATCAGTAGTATTGTTTATCTATCCATACAAGGAGATGCAGAAGCTTGAAGAAGTTGTCATGTAATTTTTCTTGTCCGTAAACCCCATAATCAAAGAGAGCCCAGGATGCAAGTACAGTACAAGAAAGAAAATATTGTACAAGGGTATATACGACGGGTGTGGTATTTTCTACCACGAGTACCACTGCCTCTGTCCCTGGATAGGGCGATCGGGCAGAGGGGTCCAGACCTTGGCCTCACGCTGCTTCTTTCTCTTGTCCTCGCGCTCATTGTATTGTCTGACTCTGGTGGCCTCCTCCTTCAGCACCAAACCGATATGTGTCCAGGGAGTGCGCTGAATGTTGATCTTGCCCTTTGCGCGGAACTCGGCCAGCTTTCCGTAGGGGCCTCTACCGACCCATGCTTGATCAATGTACATTTTCGTAGGGTCTTCGACGGTGTGTCTCTTGCCGTCCTTGAGGCGAATGTCGACGGGTTTGGCCGAGTCGGCGACGGTGGGCTGGCCGAGACCCATACCACGGGCGACAACGGCCTCATCGCGGGCGTACTCGAGGTAGTTAAGGACTGGGACGGCAGCCTTCTTCTTGCTGAAGCGCAGCTGGACAATGGCGTCGTCGACGGTCTTGCCGGCGATCTGGCGTGCAATGGGGCCCAGCTTCTTGATGCTCGTCTTGATGTTCTCGCTCTTGCCGACGCTTTCTCTCTCGGTGCGCTTGATGAACATTTCCTTGTTTAAGCGACCACCCTTGCGAATGTCGCGGATGGCCATTTTGCGCTGCCATCGCTCGCGTGCCACGGGGTGGGGGTCGAGGACGGTGGCCATGGCACCCAGGTTGCGACCGCCAGCTTCGGTCGTGTCCTTCTCGTCCTGGCGTTCCTGTACCTGGCGTTCGCCTTCGAAGATGGATGTTTCGGCAAGGTCACCGCGCTGCAAGCCGTCGGCGCCTTGTGGAGTCGGCTTCCTCTTGAGGTACTGGTCTAGCACGGGATTCGTTGCTTGGCCGGGTCTGGAACTTAGGTTGCTGTCGTCCTTTCTCCTGCCACCAAAAAAGCCCCAGAGGGAGCGGCGTCCGAGGGTTGACGGTGTTGTCGAAGAAGACGCATGAAGACATTGGAGGCCGCCTGGTCCACTCGTCAGTACAAAGTCCTCCTAGAAGAGTCGAACAGCACGTTACCATTCTGCAGCAGTCGCCGTGAAGGCGTACGGGCGCTCATTGTGTGTGATGTGTGCGTGTGGCCTCGTCGTCGGTCGGCTTGACGATTCTCTAGAATCTTGTCCGACGCTGCCAAGCATTGCACCGCCGATCCGCTCTCCATGACTTTTCTGCTCGGAGCATTTTCCAGAATTGATTATCGAGGCCTGACACTCTGACTCTTCGTCCTGCTCTTGTCCTTCTACAAAACAACTCCCTGATCTAATCAAGCACACGAATCTTTGCCCCTTTGTCGAGCAGTCTACACTGTTCCGCATCTTGGACATCTTCGAAGATACACCTTCCTCTCACGCTGATTGGACGGCCAACAAACCGTTTCCGTGGCAGTGAGAACAACCTCCTTGCTGCCTCGCTCTCTCATCCTTTCCTCTCTCGCTTCTGTCGACGCTCTCGAAGCTGCAGAGTCTGCGACGTCCCCGCTCTGATCCTTCTCGTTGGGATCCGAATCCGCTGCCGTAGGGTGCTTGAAGGCTTGACAGGTGCCGTCGGCGCAATCCCTCCACTTTAAGTGGTCTTCGCTCCTTTAGCTATTAGTACGGCCCATCGTTCTTGTGCCCTTAATAATTTGATCCATATTGTCGGATCCGCATTGCTGTTCGCCATGGATATCAATGCCTTGCTGTCGCCATCAGAGTCGCCGGCTAAATCGCAACCGACACCACAGTCGAGACCAAGGGTGCAATCACGTCCTGTGCCTGGCAGACGTACTGCATCGGGTCTCAGCAATGAAATTTCCATGACTTCGCCGCCACCTGAGCCACCACGTTCGGCCCCTACACTAGGTCAAGAATCTACCAACCAACATCAGAGGATCCCATATGCCTCCGCATACAATGGCGCCCAGGACATGAGGAATTTCAGAAGCAACTACGACGCGCTGGAAACGAGAAATGCTCAGGGAGCCCAACAGGCCTACCGACCACAACTTCAGTATGTCTCCGGTCGGCACTCATCAACGCCGCAAATGGAGACATTAGCAGGTGCGACTATCCCAGTCACATGACGCCACTGCCTACAAACAAACTGTTTTTTGACTTTCTTTTCAGATCTCGCTTCGATGCAACATCACCAATTGCAAAGAAAACACTCCCTCATCGACGCACAACTGCCTTCAATGTGAGTCTGTTTCCTGTAACTCGGCTTCTTTGATACTGACTCATTCCTAGCAACCGCCGCGCGAGCTTTGCTCCCCCACTTGCCCGCTCTGCTCTCTCTTCCTCACAGGTCGCCATGGCCGAAGCCCCGGCACAGACGCCCGAGCCGCGTGCCTTCACCGCCGCTTCATTGACCGAACAGGAGATCCAGACCATAACTGAACTGGTCAAGTACTTGGCCGAAAACTCTTACGCTTACGACTCTCACGTACAACTCATCAACCTACTTCACAAAGGTTTCGTTGGCCATGTCTACGGGACCTCGGACGTGGTCATCAACGACCCTAGAGATTACAATCTTCTCCCTGATATGCGGCAAGCACGTGAGGCCATGGATTCTCGCTTTGCTGTTGGAGAAGACATCTGGAAAGACTGGATCAACGATGAGGCCATCCTGGCCCGTCAGAGCGAGGAACGCGTTGCCGTCATGGACTTGTGCCAGAAGGCTGTTCAGGATGAACCTACTAGCGTCACGCTCTGGTCCATCTATGGCGAATGGGTCATGCAGACATACTCTATCGCTAATGGCTTCACCGAGGGAGATCCCAACGTATGGACTGACATTGACAAGGAAATTTGCAAAGAAGTCTTTAGTCGCGACATCTGTTTGAGTGTGTGGGAGAGAGCCGTCGAAGCTACAGCTTGGCGTCTAGATGAGAGCCACCGCATATGGGATCGTTACATCGACCTTGTACTTCAGGAGTTTCCGGAACACCCATCTTCTCAGGCAGTCGAACACGTCAACAACATGTTCATGCGTCGCCTCCGAACACCGCATGCGAACTGGTCTGAGACTTCTGCTAAGTTCTGGCCCATCGTCTCGAAATTCAACGCAAATAACTGGGAAGAGATCATGGCTGCTACTAATGAGATGGCTGCCCCGGCGAAGCAACAATTCGCACTTCGAGAATCCCACGAGCTGAATTTGCAGCGAGCAGCCGAGTCTGGTGACAGCGCCGCCCTCTACAACGCCTTTACCGAGTACCTGCTCTGGGACCGAAAGAACAAACGACGCTCACCATTTGATTTTGAGCTGCGATGTTCCCTGTACGAGAGGGCTCTATTGCGCTTCCCTACGGTCATTGAGTGGTGGCTCGATCTTGCCGATTTCGTGTTGAAAACTAACTCCAACAGCCCTATCATCTTGACAATCCTGGAAAGGGCCACCAGGCATTGCCCATGGTCTGGTGATTTGTGGTCAAGACGTGTCCTTCGCGCTGAAGTGGACAAGCTTCCCTATGACGAAGTTGAGCAGGTCAAGCACAAGGCTACCAACAGTGGTCTTCTCGATATTGGCGGCATGGAAGAGGTCCTCAAAGTCTATTCTTCATGGTGTGGTTACCTTCGTCGCAGAGCTTTTGCGCCGGACAACACGGATGACGAGATCGATATGGCCGATATGGGCATAACAGGTACTCTCGAGGATGCCACTGTTGCTGGCAAGAAGATCTACGGTGGCGAATACAAAGGAGATCCTCTGTTCCGTCTGGAAAAGATTCACGTCAAGTTTCTTCTAGAGGCCCGACGCTTTGAGGATGCGAGGATGGTATTCAAGCGACTGAAAACTACCCATGCCGCTAGTGCCGATTTCTGGCTCTCTTGGCATCAGTTTGAAACTTTGATATGGGCTCATGAGCGCATGTCTGAGGCGGTTCGCATCGAGACACCTGAAACTGCGCCCACAAATGCCACCTCCGTCCTGCGCGAAGCTCTAGAACAAAGGAATCTTGACTGGCCAGAAAAAATTCTTGAGGTCTGGTCAAACCACTTTTCCCAGCATGAGACTCCTGAAGCGTTGCAACTAGCTCAGGCGGACGCTCGTACTGCACAATTCTTCCTCACCCAAAGACGGGCAAGAGAGGCGGCCGACGCTGCTGCTGCTTCTGCTGCTGCTGCCGCCGCCGCCGCCGCCGAAACACAACCTCAAGCGAATGGCCTCGAGACTGTCGTGGAAGAAGCGTCAACCACATCTAAGAGGAAACGCGAGAATGAACCGGAGCAAGAGGCCGAAGATGCTGTCAAGAGAAACAAGACGGGAGGAGAAACATCCAACCCGCCATACCACGAGGTATCGGCTTCGGCATCGGCTCAAATCAAGCGCGATAGAGAGCACAACACAATTACTGTCAAGGATCTGCCAAGAGATGTTACCGAAAAGCGCGTGCGACAGTTCTTCAGCGACTGTGGAACCATTCTTTCTGTTGGTATAGTAACTGACGATAACTCAACGACGGCGCACGCCACCCTCGAGTTTGAGAATGAAGAGGACACACTTTCTGCCAAGACCCGCGATGGAAAGTCTTTCGACGGCAACACCATCCGCATACAGTCCGGCACACTATCGACTCTCTACGTGACCAACTACCCTGCCGAATGGGACGAGGTCAAGATTCGCGAGCTGTTCAAAGATTTCGGCACTGTCGTCAGTGTCCGCTTGCCTTCACTCAAGTACAATCAACGACGCCGCTTCTGTTATGTGCAATTCCTCACACCCGAAGAAGCCCGTGCTGCCACGGTGTTGGATGACAAGGCCATTGACGGCCAGCACCGTCTCGTTGCTAAGATCTCCGATCCTGATGCCAAGAAGGAGCGTTCAGGCGCTGTAACCGAAGGTCGAGAGTTGCACGTTGCTAATGTCGACTTCAATGCTACGGAGTCGGATATTCGCGATCTGTTCAAGCAACACGGCATTGTTGAGAACGTGCGTATGCTTAAGAACCTACAAGGTAGGTTCTTTGGCACGGCGTTCGTCGTTTTCTCCAAGTCTGAGGAAGCCGAAGCGGCGATGGTGCTCAACAACAAACCGCTAAAAGACCGCCTTCTCCGTGTCACTCTTGCAACGGACAAGAGTTCGGCCAAGAAGGACATTGCGACCACAGTCATTCAGAAACCCACAAGCGGATCTCCTGCGCCTGATGGTAGTCAGAACGGCTCTACCGAAGCAGGCAACGGACGCAGAGGGTCCACCGCTCCACCCCAGGAGCTCAGTGATGAGACTGCCAGGACGGCCCGTGAGCGCAAGTTGGCTCTCCTCAATCTACCCGATACAGTCAACGATGCCCGCATCCAAGCGTTCTTCGAGAACTTTGGTCCACTCCGCAAGATCACCGTGCGCCGCGATAAGGCAGGCGCCATGGTCGAATTCGTCAACCTCCAAGACGCTGGCAAGGTCGGTCTTGGAGTAGACTGTACTCCTCTGGGCCCAGAAGTACGTATCGGCACTGTCGATGACCTTCTCTACAAGTCAAAGGCCAAACCTGCGTCCGCTCAGAACCCTAAACCTGCAACTTCGTTCAAACCTGCTCAAGCTGGCATCTCGAGGCCTGCACAAAGGACCGGCCAGGGCAGACGCGGTGGACTTGGTTTCAAGCGCGGAGGTGCACTTTCAGTCGGCTCTGGGGCTGCAAAATCGCCCGAAGGAGAAGACAAGACCATGAGTGGCACCGGCGAGACCGAGACCAAGGCAAAAAGCAACAATGACTTTAGAGCATTGTTCAACAAGGGAAAGGAGCCCGATGCCGCTGCCGGAGAAAAGACGGAATAATCGTACGAGGTCCAGAGGCATGAGACCCGACCTTAACAAAAGCAGGAAATGAGATGTGAAAATGGACGTTAGCAAAAAGGCGCGTGATCTCGTGATCTTCAATAATAATATCATACAAAGTTTTCACAAACATGGACAAAATGTATCTTGACCAATTACTATTGGAAAAACCGAAACGCAAAGGATAAAGAGGCACTTGGTTGGAATTGTCCGAATACTGTGTTTGTTCGATACAAGAATCTTTCTATGTAGCTTGCAAGAACACCTCGGTCCTCGGTTCCCATGTGAATATCTGGAGTTTTTTGATGATGCTGGAACACGGAATCTCCTTACTACCTCTCTCCAGTCTTTTTGGGGGTTAGCGACAGAGATGTGAAAATAAAACAATGCAAAATGCCCCGAATGCTTTGCCGCCCCTGATGTGAAAAGAAAACAACGCCTTAAGAGAGAAAACCCGGCACATGAAAACCCCCTTCTGTGTCAGTCAGACTGTTGACCGAAAAGAGATAGAAGAGAAGAAAAGAAAAGGAAAAAAAAAATGCAACAGAAACAACGAACAAGATCAAGCGCCTTGGGCCAACTGCACAATGAGACTGCTAGCCACATCCATAAAGGGGAAGGGACTCGAAATGTCCTTTTCCTCTGGTATGCGTCCACAGCCCATGTAACCCTCATCCATGTCTTCATCGTCATGATCTTCGTCGCGCCAAACATCAGATGCCTCGCCATCCGCGTGCGTCTTGATCTCGCGCCTCAAGCGACGCACGAGGCGTTCGTAGCCGGCGCACTTGAAATCGACCATGAAGCTATCTTGCTCGATGCAGTACAGTTGGATGGTCACGTACACCCAAGCGCTCTCGTTGGGTGCCGGGTGACGGCGACGCAGACTCTCTTGGCCAAAGCTGCCGGGGCCCGTGGCGGCGATGTTATCGGTGGACGCGTGGGCACTGCCGTGGACACTGCTTGGTTGGACGGGCGAGTTGAAACCTGCCGGTGAGGCTGCTAGACTGGTGCTGCTGCCCATTGTTGAGCTGCGGCGACGGATTCCTTCTTGCAGGTCCACACGACTAGAATGTGTTGATGATGGATGTGCTACGCCGGGAGGGAACATGCCATCTTTGCGGAATCTTGCGTTAATGATCCAGGGGTCTTCTGGGATTTTGTAGCCCCAGTCATTCTCAGGTCCGAGGGGTTCACGGATATTTGATTTGCGACCCTGGCTGCGGGACAGTTCTTCGCCGAAGTCATCGTCCGACATATCCGATGCATGTCCACCACGAGAACGGCGTCTAGCACGTTCTTCATGAGTAGAGTATTCAGGATCAGTACCAGCCTCTGGGTCCGAGTCGGAATATTCGGGACTTTGACTTCCGTCTCTGGCATGACGCCGGCGGTTCCGTGGCGGGCTTCCTTCGCCATGGCCAGGACGACGCACGACAGGAGCTTCCCAAACAGCGTTCATTGCCTTTAGCGCTTTGTAGATGGCTAGCATAGCTTCTGAAGGGCTATTGCGACTGCGAATACCAAACTGCCATTTGGTTGGTTTGATCTTTTTGGCATCCTTGCTGGGTAGAGGTGTCATCATCTCAGGCTTGTCGCGGCCTCCTATCTGATTTCCCTTGACATGGGGTCTCAATCTCTTGAGGACGGCAGCACGTTGTTCGGACGTGAGTTCTTTGCCTTCGCCTCCGGGCACACTGTTGGGAGCATAGGGATCCAGTTCACCTTCTGGAATAGCAGCTCTGGGGGTAGTACCATGCATGTATGCTTGATGGAAGGAGGGAAGTGAAGAAGGTAGTATACCAATCGTCGTCGCAGGAGTGCGAGCTTCATGAGCAGAACTGGTAGAACCATGACGAGGATGCTCGACATTCGAGGCTGGATTGGATGTGCCAGGCGCAGGATGGCGAGCATTTGGTGGAGAAGAGACGGTGGTTTGGAAGGTCGGCGGCGATTGAGCAAGCCATGGCTGCAGGTCGGGGTTGTGTGCGAGCGAGGGGTTAGCTTTCATGATGGTGTTTTCGCGCACAATGAGATAGGCGTCTTTGATGGCGCTGGGCTCATCCTTAGCGAGGGCCTCGGTCACATCGTCCTTTGCGTATCCCATAGTCTTGCCTAGTTTGCCTACTACACTCTCGTGCAGTTTCTGTTGCACAACTGCAGGTTTCGTAGGGGCCAGTTTGGCTGGGTCGATTGATCTGTTGGGGTCGATGCCCTGATCCATAAACTCCTCGACAGGCGGTGTGAGGTAGTCGGGCAGGTCTTTGAGGAACCACGGGTCGAGCTTGATCTCGTCAATGGTGATGCGAGTGACGGGGCTGACTTGCAACATCCTTTTGATCAGACGAGCGGCGCCAGATGAGATGTAGCTTGGCGTATGATACGTGCCGGACTGAATCTTCTTAAAAAGCGTCGGGATGTATTCATCGTCAAAGGGAAGGCGAGCGCAAAGCAGTACATAGAGAATTACACCACAACTCCAGACATCGACCTCCGGGCCGGCATACAGCTTGCCTCCGACGACTTCAGGGGCTGCGTAGTTCGGACTGCCACAACTAGTTTTGAGGAAATTGCCATCGGTCATGATGTTGCTCAGACCAAAGTCGGCAATCTTGACATTGAGAGCGTCATCGAGGAGCAGGTTCTCGGGCTTGAGGTCACGATGGACAATCTTGTGACGATGACAGTACTCGACAGCGCACACAATCTGCTGGAAGAACTTGCGGGCTTTGTCCTCAGGCATGCGTCCGTGGTCAAGAATGTACTGGAACAGCTCACCGCCGGCGTACTCGAGGACCATGATGATCTCCTTTGGAGTTGTTATGACGGTGTAGAGCTTGATGATGTGAGGATGGCGTAGCAGTTGCAGGTACTGGATCTCGCGCTCTATGCGGCCGGCCATGTCGCGGGTGACAAGTTTCTGGCGCGAGATGATTTTGAGGGCGACTTTCTGGCCGCTGACCTTGTGGACGGCCAGCTTGACTTTGCCAAAGGAGCCCTCGCCCAGGGTTCTGACTATGTCATATTGACCCAGACGTCTCTTGTTGGTGGCAGGAGGAGCGGGTTGTGATTTTGAAATGGCAGCCAGAGCAGTGGGCGGATTCGATTCGTCGGTCTGTGAGCCATTGGTCGGGCGACGGGTCATGGAGAGCGAGAGGTCATCGTCGTCGAAGGCCTGAGCCATGATGGGCGGAGCGGCGTCGTGGCTGCGAGGCCAGAGATGAGGGAGCAACGAGTAGAGGTCGGGACTTGTTGGCAAGCGAGATTGTTGAGGGCGCACTTGGAGTCGGGATGTGCTGTGATGTCGACGGGTGGATGCCGCTGCGGGTGGGCGCCGACGTCGCACTTGAGGCCTGGCAACGTGGCCGTCGTTGCTGTGAGGGCGACTGGGATTGGGGGGTGTTTGACTGTGGTTCCGTGTCGTGACAGCAGATAAGAGGTGGGCGGCGTGCTTGGTGAATTGTGTTTCGGGAAGGGCGCATAGCAGCAGCAAGCAGCAGTCGTGAAGCGGAGGAGCCGTCCCCTCGTGTCCCTCGCTCCCCCAGCGCACAGACCCTATACCGATGTCATCACGAGACTCACGAGACTGCCCACCTGCTCCTTGGATTCGTTCATCTTTGTTCTGTTCTTTGGGCCAAGAAGCGAAAGGTTCCCTTTTCGGCCTGTTGCAGCTTTTCCCTGTCAACAGAATGCTGCATCTATGTACTCCCGCCTCTTCAGCTGCTCTTTCCGTGGCTGATGAGCCTTCGTCTTTGGCCAAGCTGCCCCGCAATCCCCTCCTCACCCATGAGCGGACAGCCCAGCTTCCAGAATTTTCGAGCAATTCCTGGACAGAACATAGCCATGTCTCTACTCGTAGGCCAGCACACAAAATATTGGTTGTTGAGAACAAGCGACAGTGTCATGCTTCTGCCGTGCTTGACCGACAGTGCATATGCAATGCACCCGCTCTGCATAGCATTCTTTCGCCATTATCGTCTATCATCTCTTGTCATGCCCCAATCATGTCCATCTGGCCCTGTACACAGCATTTCGCTTTATTTACTCTTCTCCACCTCCAGTTGCTTGAGTCGTGCAACGAGCTTCTCACGAAGGTAGGGGCTGAGCCCAAGACTATACCCATGTCAGCATATCCATCTCGCTCCGTAAGGCTCGCACGCTGTACTTACATTCCCTCTCGTGTGACGCATCTGTATGTGCCGCTCTCTTGGTAGCTGCCGTTCTCGCCCACAAAGTTGCCGACGGCGTCAACCTCGAGACTGCCGAATATGTCCTCGGGCCACGCAACACGACCGTAGTCTGGTGGATTCCTCTGGTCACTGACGTGAATGTAGCCTCCCCTTCCTGCTCCTCCCGCGCCGCCCTGAGCAGATGCTCCTCCAGCTCCATCACCGCCAGCGCCGCCTCCACCTCCATATCCGGGGCGTCTCTTGCTGCGCTTGTGCTGCGATTGAGGGAAGAAGACACCTCCCGAACCCAACGACGATCCAGATGAGCTGGCATATGCTTGAGCTTGGCCAATGACTTCTGGATCCTGGGTCGCATGCTCTCGTATCACAGATTGTAGCACTTTCATGAACGATTGGTTCTCGCGCAACGAGTCCGGCGTGGGCGGAATTTGTGACGTGACACCGATAGCAAGTGACCCCGTGGGAGGCGATGTAGGCAAATACGAGAGAACATTGACAGTCGGCGACTGTGGATGTACATACTGAGAGGTCGTGTCAGTCGGACGACCTGACTGCCCTCGTTTCTTCAACGTACGATGTGGGGGTTGTTAGGGAGAGTAGAAACGGATCGGCGACATGCCGAGAAGGCTGGCGACAGTATCGCGCGTCTGCATTGTGTGAGAATCATCTTGTCTGCGAGTTTTGTTTGATGTCTGAGCATGACCGGATCAAAACTGTAGACTCGGACATGGAAGCTCTGACCACGCGCTCATGGCATGACGTTCACGATGTTCCGTATTAGCGCTTGCTTTCCCAAGCAGCAACGATACCTACTATCTCCGGCCTCTCAATCTAGACAGAGCATGGTCGCGCGATCGGGCATGCAACCATAGGATCGGGAGTAAGACTGCAAAGCCCAACATCTTTGACCGTCGAAGTGTAAAAGAGTTTGGGAGCTGCCAGAAGCCATCGGATAAGCACAGCTCCAAGGGCGATCTACGGCCATGTCAAGAACAACGCTACGGCACCGGCGCGGAGATTTTTGCAGCGAAACCTTCCAAATGGGGCTTCTGCCATCAGATGAACAACCGCAGAACTTCCTCCCCAACCATACACCGGATTCGCTTCCGACAAACCTTGATATAAGGAGGTTCTTCTGCTCTAGTGACTCATCTCTCGGCCGATTGTCTGAATACACACTTAATCCACAAAGTGGGGGTATGCTGCGCTGAGGAAGTAGAAGAGTTTTATCTTATCAATCTGCTTCTGCCCCATCTGGACTTGCCTTCCATTGGCTTTTTTCTCGACACAAATAGTCATACATTCGACTCGCACTCATGGATGGTTCACGAGAGCAAGCTGCTGCCATGCAGCTTGCTGGTTACGGCTCTAAAGAGGCGCAAGTCGTCGATGATCAAGAGTTGGGATCTGAAGGCGCTGACCTGGCTCGTATTGAGCGTGTCTACAAGTATGTCAATGCTGCAGTCTCAAACGATTTCATCAAACACGTCTGACAGACAAACAGAAAGATCGATCGCAGGATCATTCCGCGTATGATTTCCATGCTCATTGACTAAGTAAAACTCACTAATATGTGTGCAGCATTTTGGATACTCTACTTCCTCTGCTCGGCCATCCGCTCCAACGTTGGTCTGGCACAAACCATGAACTCGGCGCAAGGACATGATCTTTCCGACGTGCTTCATCTGACGCCCAAGCAAGTTTCCACTGGTCTAGCGCTCTTCTACGTCTGCTATGTGGTCTTTGATTGTCCTTCGAACCTCATCATGTCCAAATTGAGCCCGCACGTGTGGATGAGCAGAATTGTGCTCAGCGTTGGTATCATTGGAACATGCATGACAGCCATGAAAGCAGCCTGGAGTCTCTATCTGTTGCGACTGTTGCTGGGCATTGTTATCGCTGGCATGTGGCCTGGCATGACTTACTACCTCAGTCTTTACTACCCGCCTTCGCGCTGTGCAAAACGCATTGGACAATACTACACTGCAGCACAACTATCTGCTGCTGTTGTTGGTCTTGTCAGTGCAGGCTTTCAGAAGATGGATGGCCTCGGTGGTCTCGTAGGTTTCCAGTGGATGTTCCTGATTTATGGATTGCTGGCAGTTATCCTCGGCATCGTATTGCTCTGGTGGTTGCCCGATCGTCCGCACCCGCCTGGTGAGAAGGTCGAACAACCTGTCGGCTGGAGGCGTCTGCTGCCGCGAAGCCCACCTGTACTTACGGGAGAGGACGCTCGTATTCACTACGAAGAGCTGACTAGGGTATATCATCGCCCCGCATGGGGATGGAAAGACCTCGGTCGCGTACTGATCGACTGGCGCCTTTGGCCTTTGGTCATCATGTACTTTGGCGTCGTAGGCGTTGGTATGTCATTGCTCCCATATATCGACACGACTTGTGCTGACCAACATGACAGGCATTGGTGTGCAGAGCTACGGAACCGTCATCATCCATGCCATCAACCCCAGTCTAAGCAGTATCAACCTGTCACTCCTCTTCGCACCCATCTGGATCATGGATCTGATTGCCATCCTCCTCATCACCCCTCTCAGCGATCGCTTCCACACCCACCGCCACCTCATTTTCAGTCTGTCTTGTCTCGTCATCCTGGCCGGTCTGCTCACCACCACTTTTGCCGGCTCCAACGACAGCTGGTCGAGATATGGAGGTCTCTTGATCATCGGCTTCGGTCTGGGGCCCACCGTGCCGACCATCATGGCAATGAGCACTTCCATCTTCCAGCCGCGTCACGGTGAAGTCGGCATTGCTGCAGCTTCTGCCCTTGTCTCTGGTCTCGGCAACCTTGGCTCCATCTTGACTACTTATGCATTGTACTCTGGCTGGCCCGAAGACGCAAAGGGCCCTCACAAGTACAGAAAGAGCAACCTGGTCATGGTGGGCATGGTGTGTGCGAGTATCGTGGCTAGTGGTGTGATGGTTCTGCTGCTTAGATGGACTAGGACAGAGGGTGCGCAGGTCATCGAGGATGCCGTCGAGAATAAGGACGTTATGGCTGATGGAGCGGCCAAAAGAGAGTTGAGAGAGATCAGAGCACAGCAAGGATTTGGTCTGAACAGGCTGAAGGTGCACAGGTAGAATGGGGATGCTGTAATTAAACTTTACACTAGAGGAGATAGAACACCATACACTAATAAATGAGATAGCATATACAGAGACAGATGACTTGGTTGATGATCCATATCCACGCGACCAGTCCAGTGGTGCTTCTCTTCTTTCTATACATTGTCCTGACTCACTCATAGTTCTTACGTGGCCGACGGTCATTTGGTAGAATCTAACGAACCTCCTGTCGTTTGCTGATCCGCGAGACGTCCAGGCACAAACATTGTAGCAATCAATATCAGGTGTAGCCAAAGTGTAGTCAGTATCAAGAGCGGACTAGGCAAAAGTCCGCTCACAGCTCGAGGAAGCTGGAAATATGTTCCGTTGGCCCACACAGCGAGGCCGATCAGACTGGATACCGTGAAACTCAACCAGAGTATACGTTCCCGTACGGATAAAGGGTTTGTCCTAGGCTTAAGGTACTCGTTTTGCCGCAACTCCAGATGGGCGATCAGACAAATCGGAACGATATGGAGCCAAAATATAGCTAGCATCGTCAAGGGCCCAGGGAGAGAACGGCTCAGGATTTGAGGAAGTTGGAAGAATGTCCCATTGGTCCACACAGCAAGAACCAGCAGACCAGAAGCGACGAAGCTCGTCCATACACAGATTACCAAGGTGGATGTAGGCTTGCTTGGGTGAGACGGCGTGGAGGTCCAGGTATGACCTCTCTCTGGTATAGTTATCCTGTTCTGCATGCTGATTGTGGTTCCTTCCTGACACCAAACAATTGTATGTACATGAACAGGCGAGAAGAGGGGTTGTTTAACTACGCGAAGGAAAACTGATGGACCCTGTCGTCGTCACTTGACGATCGGCCCGGGCTCAGACTTTCACATGCCGATCTATGATGGAGGCATCGACAACTTTTTTGCATCTGTCTTCTCTCCATACACAAACAACACACAAGACATGACAGCTTCCACAAATCCAGACGGCCAAAAGCCCGTCTCAGTCCTCTTCGTCTGTCTAGGCAACATCTGTACGAACCCCCCTCCAAACAACCCTTCCTTCCATCCACCATCATAGCTAACAAAGATCTCCAAAGGTCGCTCCCCAATGGCCGAAGGCGTATTCCGCAACATAACAAACCACACCCGACCAAACGCGCACCCCATGATCTCATCCATAGACTCTTGCGGCACAGGCGCCTACCACGCCGGCGAACCCCCAGACCCTCGCACTGTCTCCGTGCTCAAAGCCCACAACATCACTGCCCCCTTTTACACACACCAAGCGCGCAAATTCCGCAATGCAGACTTTAAGGAGTTTGACTATATCTTTGCGATGGACAGGGATAATGAGGAGAATCTGTTGAGTGCGAGGAGGAGGATGATTAAGAAGGGGGAGGTGACGGAGGAGGAGGCGGGGAAGGTCATGCTGTTTGGGGTTTGGGGTGGGAAGGGGAAGGAAGAGGTGGATGATCCTTACTACGGGGGCGCACGGGGATTCGATATTGCGTACGAGCAGGTCGAGAGGTTCTCGAATGGCTTTGTCAAGATGTTGGAGGAGCGCGGCTCCGCGAAGAATTGAGTCTGGATGCATGTTGGAAGGGAAGAGATGACTATAGACATAGATACGCAAATGGTCTGCACAGAAAGATACCCATATAGATGTACGTTCAAGCTGTCACAAAAATAAAGAAGAGATGTTCAAATCGAATCTACGACGTGACATGCAGGGGTATCTATCTCATCATTCGTGCTACGTGATTAGGCTCTCCTACAACAGCGAACTCAGGGCAGCGTAGCCGCCAACTATAGCCAGGATTGCACCGAGCAACAAGGCCTCGCCCTCCCAGGTGCAGGTGAGATACGTCGCAATTCCAACAGCCAGCTCTCTGCGTCTGGCAGCCTCGCGCCTTTGCTTCCATCCCGCTTTGATTGCGTAGGGTGCTTTAATACCGTGGTTCAGCGATTTCAATGCATGAATGGGTATCGAAGCATACAATATGACAGGCTTGTGATCTGATGATGGTTGTAGCGTCAAGGAGTCATATGTGTGGATGGTGGGCTGATGGCCAGGCAGTGCCAGGTACAACACACGGTCACACCAACTTGGATGACGATGCTCTGCCCAATGCCACTCTGTCTCGTCTGGTACGACGTTTGCATTTGTGCCCGAACGTGTCTGCTCTTGCACCCGTTCGGCGGCCGCGGCGGCTTGCTTCTGTGCCTTCTTCGAAAACTTGTATGTGGGCGCAAACTTTATAGGCTCTTCTTGAAGGTGGTGCAGCGTGTTTCCAGCAGCCTTCTCGCGTGTCAACTGGTCGTTGGACATGATGTGCGAGTAGTGAGTAGCATCTTCGGGCGAGTCGTTGCGGCGTGGGAAGGCTTTGTGATTGTCGGGATGCGGTGAGATGTCCGAGGTGCGATAGTTGAGGTCGCCGCCAAAGAAGATGTATGAGCTTGGGGTGATCAAGGCATTGTCCTGTTCTTGCGATGTGTGCTGGTCGTCGGTTGCCGAAGAGAGCAGGGGTTCTGTTTCTTCTTGAATGTCTTGGTTGTTGGTCGCGCGTGTTCGTGTCTTTTCAGCACCCGTAACTTTGGTGAAGACCAGATTCTCGTTGATGGAGCGCCAGTCCAGATTTCTACGCTGCCAGGCATCTTCATGGGGAGCCAGGTGGGCAGCGACGAAGGTGAGGTCCATCTCAGCACCGTCTTCAATTTGGTAAGCCAGTCGAGCACCTACAGCGCCTTTGTTGCCCATCTCCCAAGCTCCGACTCCTGTTCCAGCGGTTTGGATACTTCGGATGTTGCGCGCGACTTGTGGACGTGCAAACAGCATCAGAGCGGTCATGCCGACATTGCTGCAGAGGATCGTCTCGTATTGCTCGTCATGTTGCCAAAGCTGATTGAGCTTCTGAATGGTCTGGGAGAAGCGCTCGAAGTAGGGCGAGATGAAAGAGCCTCCAAGAAAGGACTGGCCTAGAGGAGCAATCTCCTGCAATGAGAGGGCTATGACATCGGGAGGAAGCTGAGCGTGGGAGAGGCCTTGGTTGATAGTGGCGGCGAAGAAGTCGGCATTGACCAGCTCACGTCCACAGTTGAAGGTCAGGAACAACGTGTTGAGTTCGGCCATGGTCGTCGATGTGCTGAATGAGAGAAGGCACGACTATTGTTGCATCGCGCATGTGATTGAGCAGCAGCTTGATGTCATCGCCAAGTCTCAGCCATTGCTCTCTACCTAGGTTTTGGTCATGTGACAGAAGTCGAAGCGAGAAGCGACGCCAAGACTAACAAACGCCAAGGAACCCGCGTGGCTCGGACCACAGACGAAATTCGACTGCCATTTTCGCGCTCGCTGCGTTTCTGACTTTCTCCTCTTCGTACAGCGACACATCAATCACCATGCCTACCCGCCTTTCCAACACCCGCAAGCACCGCGGTCACGTCTCTGCCGGTCACGGTCGTGTCGGCAAGCACCGCAAGCATCCCGGTGGTCGTGGTCTTGCCGGTGGTCAGCACCACCACAGAACCAACATGGACAAGTACCATCCCGGTTACTTGTAAGTCTTCGTCTGCTCTGCCATCCGTCGCTTCCCGGTTCTGACAATCTCCACAGCGGTAAGGTTGGTATGCGCTACTTCCACAAGCTCCAGAACCAGTTCTGGGCTCCCGTCATCAACCTCGAGAAGCTCTGGTCCCTCGTTCCCGCCGAGCAGCGCGAGAAGTACCTCTCCGGCAAGGGTGACTCCGACTCCGCCCCCGTCCTCGACCTCCTGCCCCTCGGCTACTCCAAGGTCCTCGGCAAGGGCCGTCTCCCCAAGATCCCCATCATCGTCCGCGCCCGCTACGTCTCTGCCGAGGCTGAGCGCAAGATCAAGGAGGCCGGTGGTGTCGTCCAGCTCGTCGCATAAGCTCGTCGCTTATCTGTGACCCATAAAGGAAACTCGACACAAGAAAAGTTATGAAAGGTGGCATCCGGCATCAGGGGGATTTTTTTGTCAGCGTGGTAGCTGGGTGGGAGTGCTCTTCAGCGTATTAGTTGAATGCAATTTCTCCACCGAACAAACCATTTGCCTCGAGCAAATTCGCGAGATCAACTCGTCCCATTTGGGAAGAGGCCATCTCTAGGCATGGACAAAGGCGTGGAAAGGCTCAACCCTTCGCGTCTGCCTATCGTGACGTGCTGTCCTGTGATTCTGTCATGTCGTGAATGTGAGAGCGTACGGCTCGTACACCATCGCTCCGTCAGTCGCTGCCGACTTATATGCAAGAGTCAAAGCAGCACTGATGGTCCGATCGCTCAAATTACCCTCGATCTCGTAGACTGTTCTCATGCTCGACTTTTTGCGCCAGTAAATTTTCTTTGATCCCGAATCTCCATATTCATACATATATTGTTACCAACAAGATCCATTTCACCTGCTGTCCTTCCAATCTTCCTTGTCCTACGCGAATGGTCGGGAATACGTGATCGATGCTCTGTACATGTTATTTGACAATGCGCACGAATAACAGCGTCTGCGTATATCCTGTGACACAATACTGATATTTCCAGAGTGAGAAGATATCAGCAAAAAAAAAAAAAAAAGAAAAAAATCTGAGGCGGTGGTACCACCCTGTCATCACCGCACCACTTCTTGAGCGCTCCTTTTGCGACGCCTCTTTCGGAAACCGCCTCAGAAAATGGTTGGTGGGTAGAGGGTGATCGCATCAGTTCTGGTTTGGCATCAATCAGTGATTTCGATGTGCTAGAAACATTCCTTGGGAAGGGTGGAGTAAGTCAGGCTGTTCAAGTATTTACTAGACCCCGTCTTGATTCGCGAACGTATGTCCTCGCCATTCATTGACTTTGCAGTGCAGCTTGCGACGGAACATAACTACCATCGGCGACCCTCAATCCTTGATCCATCATATCCAGCGGCATCTGGTTTGAATCCATCGAGGCCATCAGATCTACACCACTATTCAGTCCAAACAGATCCGTCATACCAACAGTGCTGTAGTCAAACGACGGCATCTCGAGAGAGTTGTACAGCCACGAGCCTGCAGAATCATACGGCGTCTGATCAAACATTTCGTTGTTGAGCCAGGTAAACGACTCCATCAAGTTGGTGCCCAGATGACTGGTGGGCTCCGTAGACTTTAGAGCATCCTTTGCAATCTTCATGACGTCTAAACTGATTGCTCGACCTGTCGTGGAGCCAATGTGGTCGATGCGGTCTAGACATTTCAAACCCTTCTCCACCGCTCGAAACACCTCTTTTGCGTGGGCGGGCGTTGTCTCGGTGTCGAGGACGTCAAAGAGGAGGACGAGACACGCAGAGACGATGAAGTAGACCATGTTGCCATCCCGCCTCATTGCAGGACAGCGGTTGAAGAAGCTGTCGTGGACCAGAGATATCAGGTCTTTGGCGGATGACACGGTGAGGTTGATGTCTCGTTGTATGTCGATGCGATCGCCAATGCTATCCTGAGCCTGCTGTTTCGAGTCGAAGAATGTTACGTAGATCAAGGCCGGCCGCATCATTAGAATGCATGCAACGTGATAAGTGGCGCCCAAGCAGCTCCTCTGGACTTCCTGTGATATACTTCCAGTGCCAGTCTTGTCGTCAAAGAAGTGCAGGTATGAGGGCAGTGTGTTCAAGAGATCGCGTAGAGCCTGTGAGCATTCGTCATTGATACGACTGACTTCTGTCATGTTGGTGACTCGTGATGGTTTGGTGGGAGAATAGTGGCACTTCATGATTCTCTCGCTGATCTTGCCGAGCACAGCCATTGCTCGGATGTATGCATATCCGTTATTGTGTCCGTTTTCTGCACTTGGACAGTCATCGGGGTATGGAGCGTCGATTGAATCATCAACAAAGCAAGAAGGTCTGCCGGTGAACATGGACATCATCCGCTCCATGTAGAATATCGTCCAGAAAGTCAGCCTGAGACTGTTCAAGAATGAATTGTTCCCCGCCACTACCTGCGCACGATGGAGGCCCAGAGCCATGGCGGATCGTGAAGCGTGGCCCAGATATAAGTACACCATGTTTGGCCTTCCAATTTGCATTCCGTATAGTGCCTATCACAGATGAGAAGATTCAGAAGACGTTCATCAGGATAATCTTACTCTTAGCAGTAGAAGGTGAGTTCCGAGAAGAGAAGTTTCTTCAAAAGAGTCTGTAGGTACTCCAGCGCGCTCGTAGAAATGTTGAGCCCAGGCGTCCGAAAAAGAAGGCGAGGAATCACCGTAATCGGTCATCCTGGCCCCGATGGCCAAGACCATGTATAGAATTGCTTTTTCTTTAGCAAACTTCTTGCTATGGTCTGGCATATGGCTAGGCCCGTCCCAGAGAATCTTCCACGTCTGCCGGACATCACACTCAACCAAAACCGGTCCCTGTGGGTGCATGAGGGTGAAGTAAGCCGAGATAAACGCTTCACCTTGCTCTTTTGGCAGGAAACTGCCGTCCAGAATGGTGTTCTGAGATGAGGAGCCCTCATCGCCATGAGTGAAGATTTGACGTTCAATACCCCATTTTCGAAGACCCTCTGGAACTGTGCGCGCTACGTTGAGCGGGGCATTACTTTGACGACGGATGCGCTGGTACAGTCGCTGCACGAAGCTGAAATGACTTGAAGGGCTGATACAAATCTCGTTAGTTATATCTACGCAATTCAGGCGATCAGGGTATTGTTCACCCATAGAATTGGTAGGCCTCTGTGCTACTGTCGAAAGCGCCGATACCAGCTCGCAATTCTTGCTGTTTCTTATTGGTGACTGGATCCTCATAAGTACGTATACTCGGCTGTGGTGCTTGTTTCGTCTGGGATTCTGATGGCAAAGGCTTCGGCACAATTGATCTGATGCTTCCGGAAGAACGAGATCTGACACCGCCGGGATAGATGCAGTCAATACGACTGCTCAAACATCTTCCACATGGAAAATGACCGTCGCACTTGACCTTTCGAGCTCGGCATATATTGCAGGCTCGTGTGGCTCTTTTCTTCTGGATGGCCCCAGAATTTGAACCCGGCACCATGATGGCTCACCGTCGAAGCCTACGAAGAGTCTTTCGGACGTCACCTGGGATTTTCGTATCGTGCTTGGAGCATTATCAATGATGAGAAGCATGCAGATGCGATCCGCAGAAGTCTAAAAATTGGCTGACTAAGCTATCGATAGGCTAGCCTATGTTGCACGACCACACGAGTCTGTGGTTTCTCTCCAAGTCCTGCATGTGCAAATCAATTCAAGATCGACTTGACTGATAGCATTTTGGAAACAGCCGAATGATTTGATCTTAGGAAACTGTTCGTGGCGAGATATCTGGTGAAGCGTGACTCAAGCTCCTACGTTGGCACCCTGCAAACATGTAGCACTATCGGGTGTGCTCAAAAGCATTCAGTGCTTTCTTTGGCAATGGTCGCGATGAATGTGTATCAACACATAACAGAGTGTCGGGTTGTCTTAGCAAGCATTTGCGTAGGTCGAGAGTCTGTCGTCGTCAGAGGTGAGGGGAACCTCGGAACGTGGCCGATCTCGAAGGTATATGTCCTCGTACTTCTTAGGTTGCAGTCACAACTCCTTCTACGCAGACTATCCTGAGAACCACAACCCGTATCAGTAAAGCTACCTATCTTGTAATTACGTTCCGATGCGTGATGAAGCAGAGCAATCCAGAATGGACCTAAACTTCGTCGACTTGCCACCATTCCCAGAGGACGTAGCCACGGCGCCACTTCTCCGAATAAGTCTGAGCAGACTCACAAAAAGCGACCCAGAGGAGATCAGTAAGCTATGGAAAGCTTGTTGCGAGCTCGGCTTCTTCTATCTCGACCTCCGCAAAGTTCCAACCACGATGAAAGGTCGCCCAACGACTCCTGCCGTGAACGGTCTTGCCGAAGATATACAGAACGACAACAGCAGAGCCGATTCTGCCACTGGAGATGATACACATGATACCCAAGCTAAGATCGAACCGACCACAAGGTCCGAGGTCGACGTCGACGGCGAACGACTGCTTCAGGACGCTGAAGATCTGTTCAGAGTCGGCAAGACTGTGTTTGACCTTCCCATCGAGGAGAAGATCAAGTACGATCTGAAGGACCAAGGAAGCTATTATGGCTACAAAGGATATGGTCAAGGTGTCATCGATGCCGCAGGAACGAAGGACCGAAACGAATTCTACAATGTAGGATATTTCGAAATTTTAGAGAGTAGGTGCTAACGTCTCTTCAGGTCTCGAAAGACGACATTCTGGGACTCTCTGAACCACTGCCTGCTCCCGAACTGCTTGATCCACATCGCGGCTTGTTAAAATCTTTCATGCAACAATCTCACGCCCTCGTGGACCTACTATTGGGTCTGTTGAACCATCAATTGGATTTTCCACATGACAAGCTGCCATCTCTGCATAGACTTGACTCAGTTTCTGGTGACCAGGTTCGCTGGGTCCACGCACCACCCCAACCGATGGACGACCAGAGAACTGCGCTTGGGCAGCATACCGACTTCGGGAGCGTCACGGTCTTGTTTAATCGGCTCGGAGGACTTCAAGTGTTGCCGCCAAACTCAGATGAATGGTGTTATGTGAAGCCGCTAAGAGGGCACGCGGTCATCAACCTAGGCGATGCAATGGTGAAGTTTACCGCTGGAATTCTGCGCTCGAACATCCATCGTGTTGTCAATCCTCCGGGCCAACAAGCCAATCATACACGAATGAGCTTGGTGTACTTTGCCAGGCCAGCGGACGACGTTATCTTGAAAGCGCTGGATGGAAGCGCCCTCATCGACCAGAGAAGACAGCAGAATCCAGACGACCTTGACGGAGAAGAGATCACGAGCAAAGAATGGATACTACGCAGAGCATTGGGCCGAAGACAAGGAGGAGATTGGACGAAAGCTGGCGGGACAGAGCGTGGACGCGTCTAGGTTCAGCTCGAGCCACATTGACGCACGGACGTACTCCACCCCTCGAATCTCAGACTTCAGATTCACTCAATCTCAATTTCTTCTTTCATCAATGGACCTGTGGCGCAGCGGTAGCGCGTGTGATTCCAGTGTCATCCGGGACATCCACAAGGTCATCCGTTCAAATCGGGTCAGGTTCATGAGAATACATGGAGCGAGAGCTCTATGTGTTGCCTTTTGTCGGCTTGCGGTGCAGAAGTTTTGTTTTTACAACGTCGGAAAACAAGGGTCCAACTGTGGACTGCTGCTTGCCTCAAACATTAATTCACATTTGATGGTGGAATATGCTTATCCAAGAGTACTGATGTGATGTGTGGTTTTACTGTTCTTCCTGATAACACGAAGAAACACTGAATCCTAGACATGCATGGATTGAAGGGCATGCAAGGGAGCGAACCCCCACGTTTTGGTAATGCAGTAGTGACCAGTTACAGCAGGGACAGCATGAAGTCGCCATATACTCAAGATCTGCATCGATAGAAACTGCACATAATTTATGCAGTGCAGAAGGATGCAAGCAAATATGGACGACCGCCGATCAATATTAGATTCCTTTTCTCTGAATTGGTAATAATAACAACGATGCCAACACACAAAGGATAGGCCACCCTGCATATGTAACCACATGTATGTCTCCGTATGCTGATCCCGGAGCAATTGTTCTGTACATGTACATCATGAGCGAACGTACATTGCTATGTGCCGGGTAGCTCGACCGCATGTCGAGTTGATCAGCAACCAGCATTTCCCCAAGGCATGAACGAGACGACTACCGCCGGCCATGTGGAATGTCAGTGGGTCCTGACTTTGGAGTATCGGGTGCGATCACCTTAGGCTCATGGTGAGCAAAAGCCAAGCTGCTTACCATGCCGACTTGATTGCCGAAACATCAAGAGTTGTCACCTCGCCACGAATATCGATGCTGAGTCAGGAGTGCCTGTGATATCTATGATCTGGACAAAGTTGAGGTCGGCACTCATAACAGGCAGATGGTGCCAACACAGCCAAGGTGATAGAGGTCTGATTCAGTTGCATGCACTGCCACTGTGAGCCCAGCTTCACTGGCTGCCTAGAATTGGTTCCCCAAGCGCATGGAGACTCGAAGTACTTGGAAGATTGCTGGGCATGTTGGATCATGTACGGAGTCTACTCGTAAGAAATTGACAATGACGTTCTGGCATGTGAGCATATCTGACCAGCGCAGCCACAGATCTTTGGCTTGACCAACGACGCCATTCTTGCGCCCATGGCTTGCAGATCTGGATTTGAAGAGGCTCTTTCGGGTGGTTTACAAGCTCGAGCAAAGCTGGACATGAACCGACCACAATCGACCATTGTGCAAGAGTTTGCTCGAGCTCAGTCGCTGGAGTTGTCCGCTTATAGGTTTCCAGATCAACACGCAAGTCTGAGCCTTCGTGTCCAGATGCCGGTTCGGACTTATGGATTCTGCCAAGATCACGAGTAGACAGAGATAACCCACGCCTACCACAGCCGCTAGTCGAAGGATTACGAAGCGCAAGAGAAACCAAGACATGCTCGTTGATATTGAATGCGTGGCAGGTAGAGACCGGATTCCGGAAGATGCGTTCAAAAGCAAGGGTCGAATTATGAGGATTGCTCGGCTTCATGTATGAGGTCTATATTAATTGTCCTAGAAGGATTGGAACATAGCGAGAGGACCTTCCATTCGGTTACTGAAGCGCTAAGCGCTGATCGGTTTTGCTGGCACAGTCTTCTATACCCACACTGACATAACGCTGCAGCTCTTGAATAGGTGTTCAGTAGTGTTTTTGGCAAGAACATTCGGCTCCCCTCACGGAAGTTGCGAGGTGAGGTTGGAACTCGGAGACAAAGTCAAACCTCCGATTGGTTGAACTGAAGATAAGCATTTGAATGGTCAGTGCACTCTGATCTGCAACCACAACCGCTCACGTCTTCCAAAAACAAGACCTATCGTTTGATACTGTAGCCACTTCCCTTTCCAGCGAAGAAGCCGAATCGAACCACTTCGCTGGAACACCGTGCCCTACTAACACGCAAGACGTAGAACGCCTACGGTGATCGGGAAGGTTGTAACGTGAGCGGAAAGTCTCCTGTTTCACACGCCTAGGCTCAAACGAGAACATCTACAGAATCGGGACCAGTCTAAACACAGGGTCTTGTTGTTTCAGACTCAGCGAAAATCTCGAGATGTTCTATCTGCTCTATCTATCGAAGGCATGACCACCCACCATCCTCGGCCAAGTGGTATGCAGCACATCCGTAAAGCCGTCTGACATGCGAGCAAATCGATTCGCTAAGTCACGCAATCTCATGGCGATATGCATCTCTGGAATGGAAGCAGGCCAAACACGCTACGTGCACGAGTCCAAGACTGGGCCGTCATGGCACGAACCACTAGATGATCGCTCCGTCTATCAAACTCTTGTGGGGACAAACAGAAATAGTATCGACAGAGGGCAGCATGGTGTCGACTGCTTCCAAGCCTGCTCATGGCCTTGTCTCTGTCAGAAGTACCCTCCTGCGGGTCTCGGATTTGATACATTCCGCCCATCAGGAGGGTACGTGGGTGGCAGTAAGATGCAGCTCGTCTCTATGAGTTGTCAGTATATAAACCTGCTACTCTTTGCGTCTATTCTTCTAATCAACATTTCTTGTCTTATCGTTTGCTTTGTCGTTTCATATCATCCAGTCTTCTTCCTCTATGCTGAAAAGCATCGTCTTCATCATCTGTTAAAGCCCAATTTCATCTGTAGTTCTCACTCAGCCATCATGGCACTTATCTCGCTAATCGCGGTGGTCGTGGTGGTCGCCGTCATATCTTTCATTAACTACGTCAACAGCTCAAATAAGGATCACTTACCGGCAGGAATACAGAGACTGCCGGGTCCGAAAGGTTAGTAGTAGGTGTCTGCTCACTGGCTTGGCGTTTTGATTAACACCTCCAGGCTTTCCAATCCTAGGCAGCGTACCAGACGTGCCAGACAAGAACAGTTTCCTAAAGTTTCACGAATGGGGGCAACAGTATGGTCCAATCTACCAAACCAACCTCGCGGGCCAGAACCATGTTTGGATTACGCGAGACCGTGTTGCTCAAGAGTTGCTTGGTAAACGTGCAGCAAACAACTCTGAGCGACCATTTATCCCGTCACTCCAAGCCGATAACCGCGACAGTGGCCATTACCTTCCCCTAATGTCTCGAAACGGTATGCGATTTCCAACAGGAGAATGAATCAGTTCGCTGACATCTACAAGAGTTGTGGACAAGACAGCGAAAGTTCGCCAAGCAAATCATGGACAAATCATCAGCCAATGCGTTTTACAACTATCCTGAGCTAGAGTCTATTCGTCTTCTGTTTGAGCTCATGACGGATCCTTCTCGTTACAATCATGCCTTGGAGTCGTTCATCTCAAGAGTCACTTGCAGACTAGGATGGGGAACCCCAGCTCCCTCCGACGAACTCAAACAGCGAGCCAGAGAACTGCTCATAGGTGTATCTCCAAACGGCGCGCTCACAAACAAACTCGGCTTCCTCAAGAAACTCCCCGAAGCTATTGTACCAGCAAAAGCATGGGAGTTTCGCAGATACAGAACGGAGAGTCGCTTCTTCACTATCCTGCAGAACGAAGTCCGAGAGAAGCTCAAAAGCAAGACTGCTCCAGAGTCCTGGATGCGCCACTTTCTGGAGAACAAGGCTGCTACCGGATTCGCTTCTGATCTTGAAGGTGCCTACGCTGTAGGTATGCACGGAATCGCTGGTGCTCTCACCATTGCCGCGCCAATGCAAAGTTTCTGTCTCGCCATGTGTCACTATCCTCAATACCAGTCTGTGCTACATGAGGAGATAGACAAAGTCTGTGGTGATAGATTGCCAAAGCTTAGCGACATGCCTGATATGCCTGTATTGCGAGCCTTTATTAGAGAGACCATGCGAGTAAGTTGATCGTATACCACACCCCCATATATAAATAGTAGGCTGACACCAAGCTCTCTAGTGGCGTCCGCCCGTACCCACAGGTATCCCTCACGAGTCTGTCAAAGACGATATTTACGAAGGCTACTTCATCCCCGCTGGCTCTGTCATGCATCCACTCGAGTGGTCCATCAGCCGTGACCCGGAAGTCTTCCCCAATCCTGATGAGTTCAATCCAATGAGATGGCTGGAAACAAAGTACCCAACCTATCAGGAGCCACTAACCAAATACCCGACCATCACCCAGTACAGTCAGTTTGGTTATGGTCGTCGCATCTGCGCGGGTATGGGCGTCGCCGAGGCAGATCTCTTCGTTGGCATCGGCAGTCTTGCCTGGATGTTTTCTCTGAGCGCGGGCGACACCGAAACCGAGAAAGCCGCAGACCTACCTAAAGAGCCAGTCCCATCATCGCTACCAGTCCACAAGGAAGACGACAAACCAACTTCGACGCCATCAGGCATGCAGACGCCTCCGTCAGAAACCGAGATTGAAGAACACCTCGACGAACACTTTTCAGAGAAGATGCTGCCGACAGATACATGCAGACTGTCCCGCCAAAAGACCGTCAAAAGACCAAAAAAGGTCGCTTCCTCGACCGGTGGCCTCAGTCGAGCAAAGACCGTCACCTACAAGCTTCGTCTCCCAGGATCGTCCCTTCCCGGTCAATTCCCTGCTTTCTTTGAACAACACACTGGCCCTGACACCCCGCCTTCGTCGCCCAAGACGCGCACCGCAATGGCGGGTACACACGACATGCCTGCCGTCGACAACATGTTCAACTTTGCCGCCGACGAAAAGGCTTCTAAGCCTGACCCTACACTCGAGTACTCGAGTTTGCTGATCGCCAAACCGCTGCCCTTCAAGTTTAATATGAAGATTAGGAACAAGAAGAAGGCCGAGCATGTTGCACGCGAGTGGATGTTCTACAAGATGGATGGCGAGTTTGAGGATTCGAGGTGTTATTGGGAAGGTGGTAATGCTGGTAACAAGCAATACGGATGGGGTGAGGTGCACAAATGATGTATACTTGGATTTTTTTCTTAATTGTTGTTCATTCTCAAGGCACTTTTATACACTGGGTATCTTTCGTAACTTGTCTGTCTACCATTTTCGACCCAAGTAGGATATATACCGAACAGTAACCTCTTGGGCCATCTCGGGAAGGTTTATTTCATGCTTTCAGATTCGAAGATGGTTCCATATCCTTTTTCTTATGCCAATGGGCGCATGCGTTCAGACCGTCAAATCGACGACTCTTTTGGCGGGCTTGAAGAGACGTCTCTTGTTCGCAGCTTTGAAGCTCTTCTTGGCCGACGAAGGGTTGGGTTCATTCAGAGTAGTGTTGTACGTGGCGGTCGCATTGACGACTTCAAATTGCACGGTGGAGTTGCCCTCACGGTACGTGCTCTTGGCCGGACCAGATGTCTTGTAGCCCCCCTTGACTGTGCGTCTTCCGGTGGCAATGTCCTTGCCGTGAATCGCACGATCAAACATTTCCAGACTCATGAGAGGTTGGTAGAAGGGCACCTCGTGGCCAGACTCGAAAACACGGACAAACGAGAATTTGCCAGATTGCTTGACCTGTGCATGGACGATATCGTCTGAGCTGGTGACGTTGGTGTAGCCTGCGTTTGAGAATCCTGGAGCACCGACTTCTTCAGCAATGACTTCTCCGCCCAGCCAGTTGCCTAGACCATATTAGCCAAATCCATGTTTCAAGATAAACCAGGTACATACAGTTATAGTCAGCATCACCAGCATAAAGCACAACAGTGATATCTTCGCACACCAACGACTTGAGTGCCTCGATGGTGCCATCTTCACGGTCATCGTCACCTGTGCTTCCGAAAGCTGACGACACAGCGCTGTTACTCTCACTGAAGTTCACATAGGCTCCAATGGCTTCCTGGACCGTTGGGGAGTTGAGGTAGTCGACGTAGAAAGTAGGCGGAAACGGATCAGGTGAAAGTTCGCGAATGTCGTACTCGTCACGAAGAGCAAAGATGTCCAGAACGTTCTCAACGTTGTTAGCACAGAAGTTGTCAGCAAAGCTGCAGATCTCGTTGATGCCACGAGCATAGCAGTCCTTGGTCATGTCAACACAGTTGCCAGGTCCGTAAAGAGCGTTGTACATCATAGCAGAGACGGTCTCATTGAACGGCTTGTAATCGTATGTGTTTCCGGGGAACACGGTGAAGTTATAGTAGGCCTGGTATTGTATTAATGGGTCGTACCAGCCATTGCCGATGAGGAGTGTTTTGAGATTGATGTGGTGAGCGCTAGGAAGCTGATTCTTTGCAATCAGTTCGTTTTGTTTCTCAATGTACTGGTTGATGACAGGCCCATAGTGGCCTCCATAACTCTAACGAGTATTAGCAAGTAATTATAAGGTTTCTCCTGAAAGTTAATTACCTCTGTAGCAAAGTTGAACTCATGGCGAGAATACTGCGGGAAAGCACCCATGAAGCCTTGTAGGCCTTTCCAGAAGTTTGGTGCCACACCAGCGGTCGAATTTGCCGTAAGAGTCTCATTGGGATAAGAATATGTACCGCAGCTCGATGCGTAATCAGGACAGGTGGCATTTGGGAGAGTGACAATCGATCCCGAGTTAGGATCTGTGTATCCAGGGACAGGAATGGAGTAAGAGAAGCCGACCTGGGCAGGCTGGTCGATGAAGATCATGTTGCTCGATTCACTCCACGAGTGAGGGTTGTTGACGACTGTGCCATCCGACTCGACTCTGCAAGGACCAAGCTCTTGAAACAGCCCAATCATGCTTGACGACCCAGGACCGCCATTGATCCAGACTGTAAGAGGGGCATCCTTGGGGTTCTGGTTACGAGCTTCAAAGAACCAGAAGAAATAGTGTTCATTGGTGTCGACATCAAGATATCCTGAGTAGCTTTTTACGGTGTTGTTGAGCTCACAGATGCCATTTGGAACTTCCTTGTATCGGACTGGAATATTTGCAAAACCAGTAGCATGGGTCCAATTCGTCGGAGCCTTGACGAATTGACCGAGTGCAAGAGGAAGTCCAGCTAGGACCAGTGTAGAAAGCATTGCTGGAGCCATTAGTCAATGATTTCGATGCAAGCGACCACAGTGCAAAGTGCAAAGAACAACGGCCCCTCGAACCTCTTTAAATGCCGCCATGTCGTATTCCTACGTAGCAGCAACCTTCAATTCAAGATAACGCTTGTTGGAAAAGGAAGGCGGGTTGCGGAGTGAAAATGCCCACTTGCCCACTCTGGACAAGATCCGCGTTGATGCAAGGTCCAGTGAGCACAATTGTGAATGGCGAACATGGTGAAAAGTGATTAATCGCAGATACCATGAAGAGATGCCACAAGTATGCTGTATACAACCGAAGTTGTGGTAATGGCCACGCCATGAGCTTTCACATTTGATATCACTGATTTTAAGGGCACATCGGCAAGGTGTGGGGAAAATGCTTGTCATTTGTGCTTGTTGCTATGGCATCAGTCATGCGACGAGCACCTAGCTGTCCTTCTTCCTATGCTAAAACCTGTAACGCGTGTCTTGGAACTCCACAATACTCCAAGGAATTGGGACAGCATTCACCGAGAGTCGTCGTTTCATCGAATCTCTGTACACCCATTTGGTCTGACATGACTTGTGCATCTTCATAGCTCACCTATAACTTTGTACTACCACAGTAAGGACAGTAATGATCATCTTTCACTGACGGACATGATGAAGCGGTTGCCGCTTCTGAGTGCCCGGCTTGACTGATATACATGTCTGTACTGTTTTCATCCGCCAGACTTCATCACAACGATAATTCGCGGTGGTTGCTCGGATGGTGTGACATACAGAAGTCCCAACGGATTAATAGTTGTGATGATAAGACACGAGACGACGAGGTATTACCGGTGAGTCCCTGGGAGGATAGTGAAGCTCACGCAACCATGAAGGTGACAATCAAGCTTGGGAGCTCAGATGGTGTGGGTGGGATTATTGCTATCCGATCAAGCCGAGCCTGAAGGGCCGATAGGAGCCGGAAATGGCGCCCTGGCGTAGCGACAGCCGAAAGGACGTCAAAATGAGAGTGTGTGACGGCCTCAGAACGAGAACAAACAGCGGTATAGATGGCCAAGGACTTGCAAGATGTACTCATGTTCGGGGATGGTAGCGTTCGTGTGTAGGGAAGCGGCTAGACACGGAAGGGGCAGGGCAATGATTCAGGTGCAGTAGCCGAGATGCGCGGAGCAAGTCGGGAGTGAAAGCAAGAATGAGGGGTTGGTCGCGAGAATAATGAGGGGCAGTCTGGGAAGTGGTATGTAGGCTGTAGAAGAGGAAGAGCTCGAAAGAGGACCACGAGAGAGTCCTTGAGGCCTTGTGAAGGCTCGTTGTCGCAGGTGATACTGATGCACTGAAAACGCTTAGTGTCCGTGAGCGGAGCGGCGACTTCCACAGCGTGACGAGGGGGGGCAGCTTTCTGAGCTCAACCATTTTTCTTGTCGTCTCTCACACCATCTCTCCTTCAAAACACTCCCCATCTTATAACTACCCTGTAAGTCCCGCCTTCACCATCCAACCACATCATTCTCTTTTGCCTTTACAACTCTAACACTACCCCACAGACACAAACATGCCTGTCAACGTAAGAAGCTCCTCCAGCAGCAGCAACAGCAGCTCTGCTTCCCTGCACCCGCGAGCTGTCATTGACACATCCACAGGTCGGTATCAACGGTTTCGGTCGCATTGGCCGCATTGTCTTCCGCAATGCGTAAGTTGATCCTGCTCCCAATTGAGAGCTCCGAGCTTGGACACTGACCGCCACTGCAGCGTCGAGCACGACAACGTCCACGTTGTCGCTGTCAACGACCCCTTCATTGAGCCCGAGTACGCTGTAAGACTGCCCGAACCACCCTCAGATGCCCTCCGAAGAACAATGGCTAACCCGCCTCCTCCAGGCCTACATGCTCAAGTACGACTCCGTCCACGGCCAGTTCAAGGGTACCATCGAGGTCTCCGGCAAGGACCTGATCGTCAACGGCAAGAAGGTTACCTTCTACACCGAGAGAGACCCCGCCAACATCCCCTGGGCTGAGACCGGCGCCTACTACGTCGTCGAGTCCACCGGTGTCTTCACCACCACCGAGAAGGCCTCTGCCCACTTGAAGGGTGGCGCCAAGAAGGTCGTCATCTCTGCTCCCTCGGCCGACGCCCCCATGTTCGTCATGGGTGTCAACGAGAAGAGCTACAAGTCCGACGTCCAGGTCCTGTCCAACGCCTCTTGCACCACCAACTGCCTTGCTCCCCTCGCCAAGGTCATCAACGACAAGTTCGGTATCGTTGAGGGTCTCATGACCACCATCCACTCCTACACCGCCACCCAGAAGACCGTCGACGGTCCCTCCGGCAAGGACTGGCGCGGTGGCCGTGCTGCTGCCCAGAACATCATCCCCAGCAGCACCGGTGCCGCCAAGGCTGTCGGCAAGGTCATCCCCGAGCTCAACGGCAAGCTCACCGGTATGTCCATGCGTGTCCCCACCGCCAACGTCTCCGTTGTCGACCTTACCGCCCGCCTCGAGAAGGGTGCCTCCTACGAGACCATCAAGAAGGCCATCAAGGACGCCTCCGAGGGTGAGCTTAAGGGCATTCTCGGCTACACCGAGGACGAGATCGTCTCCTCCGACATGTGCGGTGCCAACGAGTCCTCCATCTTCGATGCCAAGGCCGGTATCTCGCTCAACGACAACTTCGTCAAGCTTGTTTCCTGGTGTAAGTCTTTTCTTCTCTCGAGTCGCACGTGCTCCCTGCTGACGCTTCTTCGCAGACGACAACGAGTGGGGTTACTCCCGCCGTGTCCTCGACCTCCTGGCCTACATTGCCAAGGTTGACGGCAACGCATAAATCTCTCCCGATCTGCGTTTGACCAAGCTCTGAATCTGCAAAGAGGAGGGGCAAATGTTATGAAAATGGGTTTCGAGCGTCACTGGCATACATGACTGCAAGAGGCTTTTCCTTTATCTCACTACTTCATAATCGAAGCAATGACATGTTTTAACGTTCATGATTCTGCCGTCTCTTGTGCTTCATGATTGACGCTCTCTTATTGCTTCTTCTGCTTGGATTGCAGACAACTACAAGCTGGGTACTCGAAAATGCATAAAGTCTTGAGGTTATGTATCCGAGTGTCTCTGCAAACCTTTTGTCACGCAGACTGACGAACCTCGGATGAGGTCAACGATGCCCACCTCAAAGTGGGGGATGTGACGAGCTGAACCTCGCAGCTATCACCTTATCTTTGCACGCACTACCCCTTTGTGACATCTTTAGCAAAACATTCGATCCCAGTATACACTCTTCAGGGCTCGCCGACAACTACAATGACTTCTTCCAACACGTATCCGCAAGACGAGAGGACCAAGGCAAAAAGATACGCCAAACGAGGTAAGGATGACCAAAGCTCTTCTCGACGAAACTACTCCGAGTATATGTACATAATTTGACCCATTTCTTGTACATACAGTGACATACGACAAAGATGCTGTGCGCAACATTGTGGACGCCGCGCCCATTCTACATGTTTCTTTCAACGCACCTCCGACCGAGGGCACAGAACCTCAGTTTCCTACCATTTTGCCGATGTTGGGAGCCACTGCCAACGACGGCAACACTATCTATCTGCATGGCTCATCTGCTGCCCGTCTGTTTCGCCTGGGGGTTGGGCAAGAAGATTTCAAGCTTCCAGTGTGCATCGCAGCGACCATTTTGGACGGCTATGTACTCGCTCTGACGCCTTTTAACCATTCCTGCAACTATCGCTCTGCGGTGGTTTTTGGATATGCCACCAAAGTCGTGGACACGAGCGAGATGTTGCACGCCATGGAGCTCATCACAAATCATCTCGTTGCAGACCGCTGGACAAATTCTCGTACACCGCCCACAAAGTCTGAGCTCACCGCTACTGGCATCCTGAGGGTTGAGATTGACACTGCGAGCGTCAAGGTCCGGAATGGAGGCCCTCATGATGACAAGAAAGACTTGAAGGATGAGGCCACTACATCCAGGGTATGGACAGGCGTTGTTCCTGTTCACCAGGTGATGGGCAAACCAGTGGCTAGTCCCGAGAATATGGTGAAACAGGTGCCCGCAAGTGTAAAGTCTTGGATCGAAGACACGAACAGCATGCGCAAAGATCATATGACCGAGTCTATGAAAGATTAAAGCGGCTAGACAGCTGGTGGCCGGTTCGCTGTAACCGAATCATCCACGATCTCTCGTTGTTCGCTTCCTCGTTCTCCTAGGTTGGCCGAATAGTGCGTGGTACATTGTCCAGTGGCTCACGTCAGAGCGCCCTCTTATCGACATAGGAAGTCTAAGCCAGTTGAAACCCATGATTCGGTGTATCTGCTTGACTCGGTGTACCAAAGAGAATTTATTCATCTTCTGGGCTTGTCTGTTGGCTGCTACAGTTGATCTTCCTGGCCCGTAAAGGATCCAAAGTCGCATTTTGACCTCTCTGCGCAAGCCCTTGTCCTTGAGATTGACGCCAAAACTGTGAAGTTTGCGAATGAGCACAAGACCTCTAGTCCAGTCTCTCGGGGTCTGAGTCATTTCAATGTCCAATGCTTGCCTTTGATCGCCTGAGTTCGCCGAAGAGCCCAGATTGATGGAAGTCATGGACTCCGGAGATGACGCCTCACTCTTGAATCCCCACGCGACGATGGCACGCAGAAGATGGGGTGTGAATATAGCAGCTAGAGGATGTTGGTCATCTTTGCTCGGTGCCATTGTGTGTGCCTTGCTCAGGTCTTGATGTCGGGACGAAGGTACACCAAGAGGCCAGTCATCGACACTGAGACGACCCGAGTACCATTGGGCCAGCCAAATGGACAGTCTCTCAAGAGGTTCCAATCTGTTCTCCATACCGTATCGCTTCAATACTTCGTGCCATCGTGCTGGCTTGAAAGAGTGACCAGTGCGCATAGTCTCCAAGAAAATATTGGTTGTCAAGTCTAAGTCGTCTTTGTAATCGTGATGCCGTTGTTTGATGGGTCGCTTGGATCGAAGCCGAGGCCTTAGCAATGTCCATTGGATGATTTGTAACGATGCATCGGAGACTGGAATTCGATGTAAACGCATCTCATGTAAGATCTGCAGTGTTGGTCCTCGCTGACCACTATGGGCATACGACTGGAGAATCAGATTTGCGTGATAATTCTCAGGCTGAGCATGGTGCATCGTGAGAACATCGAGGATAGCATTTGCCTGGCTATGATCACCAGAGGCCAGGAAGGATGCAAATAGCTGTTTCTGTAGGGTGCGGTCTTCGTAGGCTGTAGGGTGCTGGTCGCTTGTAATCAGGAACTCGAAGCTCTGGTGTTTGTCCCTTCGACCAGCGAAGGAGCGCAGCGCGCGGCTAAAGACCGAATCAGCAACAGATATGCCTGCATGTTCGATAGCGTCAACAGTCGTGATATAGTCGGCCGGGCTGGGTGCGCGCGCAGCTATCTCTCTGAGAGCCAAGTTGCCGACGGATTTCAATCCAAGCATGCGCAGACCGGTGATAATCAAATCAATAGAGAATGCTGTTGTGGCAAAGAGACGAGCACAGAAGGCATCATTCAGCTCCTTTTCCCTAATGTTATGGACATCGCCAACGATGCTACTCATACTCTCGCGGGTGAAAGGAGACATGGCAAGGTCAGCAGGCGGCACATCAAGCTCAGTGGGCTTCAGATGGTCGAAGTGATATTGAGCCTCCACGACTTGAGCGGTGATGCGAGATCTGATGAATGGTTTTACAGATTTCATGTTTGATTTGGCAAGCCAACTGTGTTCGATCAAATGAGCTATCACAGGCGTGGACTGCATGGAGAGTGAAGGATAGTCATGATGCCGTTCAAAGAAGGCGTGCATATCGACAGCATCAGAAAAGTCGAGCAAGCGACAGATGGGCAGCATGCATTCATCGTATGCATGTTCAACCTTAGCTGACGTATAAATCTTCTTAAACACCTCGATAGCCTTGGACTTGTGGTTACTGCAACCAACATCGGTAACGAATTGGGCCAAAACGGAGACGAAATTCGGTGGAAGTAAGCCATCAGCTTGCATACGCTTGTGCCAGGTTACGGCAAACATAGGGTTCTGACGCAAAAGAGGGCCCATGAGACGCGTATAGAGACGGATATTAAGCAGACCAGAGCGAGGTAGAGATTCGACAAGATAGGGATAGAGATGTTGGAGTATCTTGGGGTATTGCACGGCGGACCAGAGGAGGGTTGACCAGAGTTGATCGGCCTGAGATCCACGTATGGGCAAGATGACACGACGATGAGCGATAGCTTGGACAATATCCATTGCACCTTGCTGGCCGTCCAGGCGTAGGCGGAAACGTAGCAGTTCGAGCCAGAGGTCGACGTTTTGAAGGTATTGCGATTGATCAACCAAGCGAGAGCGAGCAGATTCAGGGACGGGCAGGCGATTGCACACGTCGGCCTCGAAGCGGAAGGTGGAAAAGGCATCGGGGCTGGCTTGCAGACGATGGAACAAGGGCATCCATGAGGTCAAGCGAGCAAGAAAGTTCTTGGGCTCGGCGGTTGAAAGTTGGGTTGTGGGCAGACGTTGGCTGCCCTTGCGGGCACTCTCTAGCTCTTGACGAACATGGCGGGCACTGACAACAGGATCAGCGGCGGAGGGGTTGTTCGGACGAGGAGCAGGTGCGTGTGTGCGGAGCAGGCGGCGTAGAAGCAGAGTCGAAGACGGGTGTCGAGGAAGCAGTCGCGAGGCTAGAGCTGGAGGTCGGGCCAACCCTCTATGGAGCGCAGGCGCGCCGGGTGGCATGAACGGAGGGAAGGTGCAAACACGCGCGAGCCTCTGTCAGAAGACATGGAGACGTCTGCTGGTCAGAGCAGTTGCTGTGGCATCGTGGGCTCCTTCCACAATAATTGTTCGGCGGAGTCGCATGCGGAGACCAGACACACGGCAAGTGCCGACGACCTTTCCATGGCCGTCACGCAACGCCGACGACAAAGCCCGTCGCGCATCTGCCATCGTCCTGCCGTCTTGTTCGACTCAATCTCCACTCAATCAACCTTCACAATGGCTGGGTTCGTCAATCGCTCCTCCGCCCAGCTGCCCGACGTCTCGCAGTGGCCGGTCCCCGTGCTGGCGCACCACCGCTGACCAGCTCTCGCAGCCTCAACTCTCCCGGTCTTTACCGCCGCAACAACGTCCCCCACTGGCAGCGCATGCACCAGACCCACGACGGTCTCCGTCAGTGGCAGAAGGGCCCTCGCGCCAAGATGATGCTCTACCCATACTACGCTCTGCTGGCCTCGACCTCTGCTGCCACCATGTACATGATGGGCAGAATGGTCCTCGTATGTCCATCCCGACATTCAACTCGCGCTCTCCAAATCACAGCTCTGACACGAATCGCAGGGCCACAAGACTTGGTTCTCCAGCAACTAGACGTTTGCCTACTGTACATTACCGCAATAGAGCTCCATCCGCCAAGTCCAAAATACCCCCACCGAGCAGCTTCTTGACATTTCTCCTTCAATTAATCCTCTACACCATCTTGCATCGTGTCCCTGCCTGCATCTGCAACACGCTAGCCTCTCTAAGCCTCCCTCTGAGCCGACGAGTCCATCTTGACCTCAAACACCTCGCTCGACAAGCGACGCACCTCCTCGTTGTCCACGCGACCAAGCGCAGCCTTGATGTCCTGTACTGTCTGCTCACTCAGCCCTTCCTTTCGTTTGCTGTAAAAGTCGATTCCGGCAGGTGTAAACAGCGTCTTGGCAAAGTATGTGACGACCCAGCTGTCTTGACCCGCTCCCTTGTCTGCCCATCCAAGCACTTCCCAATGTGAGCTGGCAATCATGAGCCATCCTTTGCCACGCCAGTCCCATACGTCTGTCACTCCGAGACCGCCGCTGGCCTTGTCCACACCGTGAACTGTATGCACTTTCTCTGAATCAAGTCCTTGGTATGACACAACGTCATCCAGCCGGTCCGTCTGATCTGGAGTGGCGTCAGGTGTCGATGGCGCGAGTGCCGTGTACGTGATTTGAACATTGCGCTTTGATTTCCACATGGGCAGAGTGCTGTGAGTGACGTGCCATGTGCCCTGCAAAAAAGATAGGCTGGGCGATGAATACCCCTGTGACTGCGTCTCCTGGACGTTTCGCGACACGCCGGGCGCCCTAAGGATGACTGCTGACTCGGACTCCATATTGTGTATATTGTGTATATTGTGTATGCTGGGAGCCTGGCGATTGTGATTGCAAGTCGTAAATCTGACTATTGCTTATGCGGTGTGTATGTTGATCATGTACGAGCGAGGAGCGGTGGTTGGCAATTTGCCCCACTCTCCATCCAACCTCCGTCCATCTTTTGCGACCAAGACAGCTTTTGCGTCCAAGACACTATGTCTAACAGTGCTTGGTAACCTTGCACACTGCGCAATCTGTATCCCGCCTTGTCTTTGTGGTAAGCAAATCACGACATGCCTAGGAAGCATCGGCCGAGGAGCTGCGTAATGCGAGAAGGGACTGCCCAGCGATTACGACAGCTTTTTGTGAGGCGCAGCGTCTTACCACGACACGGATCTTTATTTTTATATTCGAGTCGTTTGTTATATATTTCTCACACCTCCACTCATTGTTGTTTGTGTCTCGTACCTGATTTCAGCTCGCCGTGTTCCAAAAGCATTTGTCTGCCGGTCGTCCCTTCTGTTTCTGGTCTTCCTTCCATTTTGCCTCCAGATTTACTCCAGACAAATAAATATTTCGAATCTTTCAAAACAGGACGACATCTGAAACCTAGGCCTTCAAACCTGTGTTACATCTATTAGGTATTTCACATATGAAGTTCGCCGACTTCTTCTTCAACTAACGCATTCTGTTTAGCAACCATGATGTCCAGCACGAATATCCTAACCAGTCTTTTCCTGCTACCGTCTCTTGCTCAGATCGCCTTCGCAGCAGTGACCAAGAGGGCGACAGCTTGCAACAACTCTCCGGACTTGTGCAGTAAAACATACAACAATGTGACTTACCTCGGTGCTCACAACTCGCCCTTCCTACGCGATACATCAACCGGCAACTCACAAAGTGGAAACCAGTTTTACAACTCCACTGTGCAACTCAGTGCTGGTGTCAGACTGCTGACTGGCCAAGTTCACAACAACAATGGCTCATTGCACATGTGCCATTCTAGCTGTGCCCTTCTCGATGCCGGACTGTTGAGCGACTGGCTCTCCGAGATCAAGACGTGGATGGATGGAAACCCGAATGAGGTGGTGACTGTCCTGCTCGTCAACTCAGACGACTCTTCTGCCTCGAACCTTGCAAGTGCATACACCACTGCCGGGCTAACATCTTACGCCTACACTCCCACATCGACTAAAGCTACTGGCGATTGGCCTACCCTGCAGACTCTCATCAACGACGGAAAGCGTCTGATCAACTTCGTCGCTAGTCTCGATGACAATTCCGCTGCGCCATATCTCATGGATGAGTTCACATACATCTTTGAGAACAACTACGACAATACATCTCCATCAAACTTTTCGTGTGCAGCCAATCGTCCCTCGACAGTTACTACAAGCTCTGCACTGCAATCAAACATGATGCCACTCATGAACCACTTCCTTTACGAAACTACAAGTCTCTTTGGAACTACCATCGAATCTCCCGACCTTGGAAACATCAGCACGACAAACTCGGCATCGGCTGGCACCGGTGCCTTGGGGACTTCTGCGACAGAGTGTACCAATACTTATGGCCAAGCTCCAACATATCTCCTGGTGGACTTCTTCAATGTTGGTCCGGCCATCGAGACTGCAGACAGGCTGAACGGTGTCACCAGCCCCGTCGGCAGGACAAACGTGAGCACTGCCGCCTCAGCTCCTGCCAGTTCTGGCTCTACTCGCAGCGAAGTCTCGAACTTCTCCTTGGTCACAGCATTGATTGTCGCCTTCGTCTTGATTGCATAGATGGACAACCTTGCAGTCCAATGCCACCCAGACCTACTACCTAAAAATCTGCGACCCATCCAATGGCGGAATGACCGACGCCTCATCTCGTGGTCATAACCGCGTGGGTCCCAAGTGTTGCATTTGACATCACACATCACATAGCGAAGGCGTTTTGGGACCGATCGGAAGGCGTTTTGGGCGCCTGTCCTGTTTATCGAACACTGTATATAGATTGCATAACGCACACGACCTAGACTTATGAATACGAATTCGATGACCATCAGAACAAAACAAGAAGAAGGCGAATATCTTGTCGTCATCACATCCAACTTGACTCAAGTGCATCAACCTCGTTACCGGTATGATGGGTTCAAAAGACCACGACACTCACATTACCCAAAGCAACCTTACCACGCGGGAAGGGCGAACGTGGAGCAAAGGGGATCCCCAGGCTCTTTTTCGTCCCCCTCTTTCTCTTCGGTCTGCCCGGGTTTCAGGTACAGATGACCTACCACACCTCTGGGACAACCCACCCCCAAAAACCCAAGCGACACTCTTTGGACTTTGGGGGCTCGCCCGCTCACGACCGAAGCAAATGTCAGATGGCGGTGGCAGTAGGCAGTGGCAGTGATTTGCAATGCGTCCGTTTCGTGTCAAATAGCCTCTGGATCGTGCATATGTGTGGTATAGTGGATGTCTCGTGTAGATCCTGGGACATCGCCCTGGCTGGTGTGGTGTTGCTTGTAACCGATATGCAAACCCAGGGATGGTGACAAGGGGTAGGTAGAATCTTGTTTTAAAGGTCTGGTCCGCGTATAGGTATATTGTGTGAATTCCTGGTATTCGACCGTGATGTGAAGACTCACCTTGTTGCAATCTTGGGGATTTGGTCAGTGTGGTGTAAAACTCACGTGATTGAAATGGCAGAATACAATGACCAGAGCAAGCGGAAAAGAATGCCAATGATCTGTCAACGAATACCTGTGAATGTGCAGGCAGTGCAGTGTGATCAGTGCAATCACATCGGCACTCGGAGATGTTAACGCAGGGCGGCAATGCAACGTAAGGACTTTGTAGCATGCGGGAGCCAAGCGTACAAGGCTGATGTATATGTATGCATCTTAGCGAAAGGTTTCTGCAAAGCAAGAAAGCCATGAGGGAATAGGATCCCAGTACTGTGGGAATTGGTTACCAGGATCGGAGATTGTTTCACGCGTGCAAGGTGTTGGTCGGGAGCACAGGGAGTGGGATCCCATATGAGATGTAGGGATGAGAGCACGTATTGAATTCGGATCAATCACAATATGCGGCAGCTCCCTTTCATCACGAGAAGCAACAAGTACGTAGCTAGCACGGAGAGTGATCGGATCTTGCGTGTTGACTCAATCAGTGCACCACGGCGTAAACGTCAACAAGGCGGGCCGGACCCTATCATCGAAGAGGTCCACAGTGCTGGGAACGTGGTGAGGTTGCACGACGTCGAGATCGCTCGAGGCGTGGACCAAAGACCGTGGCGTTGCAGTTCATGCAAAGCGCCAACGAACCAATCTGCTCCTGCCTTTCGAGTCAAAGTGTTTCGTGTGAGCCTTTGGCGAGCTGTGAACAGGGGTGCGTTGCCTGTTCCCGCCTGTCAGATCTAAACTTGCGGGACCCGAGGGAAGAGGACCCAAGATCGCAGAGTACGGTGTGATGGCGCGAGGGGATGGTGGCTGCACCTGTTCTGCCTGAACATGCGGACCGTCACCCCAACCAAGCTGCAGACTTGTGAGAGTAACCGTTGCAATAACCGCATTGTGTTGTTGTGTAGGGATAACGCGTGCAGCCTCTACAAGACCGGGCCCTTGGAGGAGATTGTGGCAGACGATTGGCTGTATCCTTATGCCGCTCATAGCGAAGGCAAGCTCTGATCTTGGTTCGGGATCGGGGGCTCTCCAGTCCATGGTCATATTACACAATGTCTGTGCCGCAGAGCAGCGTCGTTCGCTTAAAGGAGGTGATGGGTTGAACCCACATACCTGCAATATGGATTGCGTGTGATGGCCTACCGGCTGCATGGGCGGTTAGGTAGCATCAGAGCCCCTGCTTAGCAAATGATGGACGTTGGAAGCAATATTTTATAGATATCCACAAGGGCGATATCCTGGTTCATAACACAAGTCTCGTCGGCCATTTGCGATCAAATCGTCGCTAGTCGCGCGAACTGTGCAGTGTCGGTGTACGGCGAAGCAATGCAACAGCAAAACGCTGCACGAATTTCTAGACCATACCTGTGGAATGTCCCAAGACGCCGTGTGATGCACGCGTTTTCCCCGGCTTCGAGAGATTGTGGGTGTCCAGGGAGCAAGGCATGAGACCCGAACTCTCGGTAGAATTTATAAAGGCCCATCCCGGTTTTGCATTCTGCGCTCGCAAGATCAGAAGGCCTCAGCAACGTGCATATGCAGCTGGCTGACCTTGGTAGCGGAAAGGGCCTGGGAGATCGATCCTGGCACCTATCAAAGCGGGGACTCCCGCACCTTGTTTACTGACGAGAAAATGACATGCCGTTCGAGATGCCCAATCAATCTGCTGAACCGGCTTCTGGGTGCCGCATCGAAGCGCGCATGAAGCGACGTTTGGATGTTTATTGTGCTGACTTGGAGAGAACATGCGTGACACTACAGTCCCGTTGAGACAATAGCAGTCAAGACATCCAAGGACATACGGCAGGTGCAACGTCCTGATTCAGGTCGAGGCATTGAATGATTACTCGAAGACGCTCGCTTGTACGTGCACACCGAGCAGCAAAGGCTTCATTTTTCCAGGACCCTCTCGTCTATAAAAGCCTAATCTGTCTTGACAGAGAATGGGATCAGCATCGACTATTGATGTGTGGAGCTGTTCTTCTTTGTGTGCGGCGCCGCTAGAGCGGCCACGAGATCCGAAGCAGATGGAGCTTGTCAAGAAAAGAGATTATCGCAAGAGACACGCCCTTGCTCTTCTATGCTCCGAGGGAATCAAATCATGACCCACAATGCGGAATGTCATTCCATGTATGATCCTGGTGTCAACGTCCACAACATCTGTCTATCGTGACCACTAACGACCTGGTGCGGAGTCGGTACTCCGGGATTACTGATCTAAGGGGCCACAAATGCCAAGAAGTGTCAATGCATATCTAAATCATCATGAGTCGTGCAACTGCCTCTAGATAATGAGCCCTGGCCTGCACGTCAGTGGTGCGGCCGCTACTGTCAACTTTACCCAGATATGAGACGCCAAAAACACAAATCATTCTTCCATCGTGGCGTCTTCGCCGTTTTGGGTTCACTTTTGGCTCGCTGAAGACCGGCTCCTACACTGGCTGACTCGGAAATCCTTGTCAGGCAGCTGAGCCAAAGATGATCGTGTTCCAAAAGCGTGCACGCAGCAGAACGGCGCAATGGAACAACAGAGCGTCCAGCTGGCTGAGGCCGCAAAACACCCTGATCCCAGCAGATCGGTCGTCTGCGGCCCAGCGCTATCGTTGCGTGCGTCCCAATACTGGACGCGCAGATCCAAGGGTCGTCCTGCACCTCCCTTTCGCCCTAGCTCACGAAAGTCCAAGGATCATTGTCGTGGGTGGATTCTCTGGGATTTTCGCTCCGACGAAGGTATCATTTGTCTGGCGGAGAGAAGGTTACATCACCGGTCCGCTGCAGCCAATGTGAAGCCAGGGAGCCTTGTGTAGGTTGTGTGAGTTGTAAAGCTACATATCCACCAGCCAGAGACGTGTCTCTGCCTAAACTAGACTTTTCGGTCTCGAGCTGGCATGTGTACCTGACAGGCTGTCACAGATCTAAGTTAGAACGTGCTGATATACCAAACGTGCCGCGCGCCTTGTCTGTGGGGAGACATGACTTGTGTATGACTAAAGTCGTTGACTTGCGCTGCATCCTACTACGGTCGCTGGAGAGGCGTCTCGTGCGTAGGTGGACTCACGAGGAACCACCACTACAGCCTTCTTTTTCGTTGGTACCACCACATGGCATTTTGAAACCGGCTGTGAGTCGGTGGGTGTAGCGGCATGCCAAGCAGCAGCGCAGATTACGACTCTCCCATTCCGGGCAGTCAAAATGAGATTGACGAGCGTCACGAAAAGTCAGGGGTTTTAGACGTCAAGATACGAGGACAGGCAAGAAGGAAAGAAAACCCTGCGTGACTGCGTCCCAGTCTCCGCCCAGGTAGGTTCAGCAGGCATGCAGAAGCGCCAAACTCCCAGCACCTGCCTTGCATGGGTTGGATGAGAAGCATAATAATCAAAGCAGCCAACTTACCCAACCTCGGAAGCTCGAGGCATACATCACGGTGCATGGCGTTTTAAACCTCCGCCCGGACAACGGCTCGTGCGCGAGCTTCCGTTACCCACTGCTATGGCGTCGGCATCTGCATTGTCTTCTTTTGGTGCCCCGTCCCAAGACGCCAGGGACGGTTGTGACAGGTTGGCCGGCGTGCTAGGTCAAGCCATCCCGATCAATGCACCGACGATGATTTGCACTTGGTGTCTGTTGGCGCAGGCCGCTAGCACAGTCACTGACGGCTCCCAGGGAGGCCCGTTCAAAACGATGGAGCGTGCTCCATGTCCAAAATTATACATGAGAGCTGCACCGCCCGTCCAGCACCAGCGGGCGATACATGTGCTTTTGTACCCGGGACTCGACCTGCAACCTCCGCCTCGTGATCCCATCCAACTAATAGTCTAGGTACTCTGCTTTCATCCTTTTATCATCGGACTCACTCATCTTACCTTCCGGGCTACCTTTACTCAACGACTGTACCTCGACCGACGTATTGGTCACATTCAACCCTATCGTCACTTCATCATCTCCAACAAGCCCAGCACCATGGACGGCATCACCTTCATCGATCGCTCTCGACACAGCTTTGGCATGTATCATGATTCAATCCGTAGAGATGCTCCTGTGCACCATGCCTCGTACTCTTCCACATCACATTCGACTCGCACACACTCGCCGCCGTACAACAGCGGTGAGGGCAGCAAGCCTTCTTTGCCTTCATTGAGATCGGTAAGCAGCCACCTATATAAACGATTGACCAACACATGAACTCATCAACATTCAGGTCCTCGGAGAGTCGGGCATGAGCCCGCCCGCAACTCCTCCTTCTCAAGGTCATTCATTACAGCCTCTGCCTAGAGAGCCGATATACGACCACCAGCCCACCTACAAGCCAGCAGCTCTTTATCCCAACAAGAGGACACGGACTGACTCGGGCTGGGATGCTCGTACCCCGGAGCGAACATTCTCTGAATCTGGTCCTAGTAACCTCCCTTACATGCCAGCTCGCCATGAGGAGACAAGACCCCGTTCGCAATTTGATCTGCCTACTCCTTCTAGCCGTAGCCCCGTCATTCACAGCCACCACGCCTCTCCAGACCTTCGTGGCCAAAGGACGGACTTGCCAAGGACTTACCCAAGCCCTGCTCTCCCTCGTTCTGATGCTTATGCTACATCCGACCCTATGTTGACAGCCCGTAACCGCTCGAGCATGTACAGCAACGCCTCTTCAGTTTCACAGGACGAAGACATGCGTAGGCACTCGGGCTACGGCGAATATCAACCTCAACCTGCTCGTGAGAGATATGCCGTCGAGCCTCCACGCCAACCCTACGTGCCTGTTGCAGCAAACAGCATGCATCGCGAGGAGTACACGTCAGGAGCCAGACTTGATGTGCCCCAAGCTTATGGCAACGCTCCATACCCTTACTCTCACGCATTCTTTGTTCCATCACACTACGAGTACCAGAACGGAAAATCAAGGAAGAGAAGCAACCTTCCTAAGCAATCGACAGAGATCATGAAGCGATGGTTTGACGAAAACATGCACAACCCTTATCCCAGTGAGGAACAGAAAAGGCATTTCGCCGCTGTCGCCGGCATCAACTTGACACAGGTAAGATTTGGTCGAGACCAATTACATTAGTGATTGGTTACTGACTTACTTCTCAGGTCAGCAACTGGTTCATCAACCACAGACGTCGCTGTCCCGAGCTCAGAGAAAAGCGTGACAAGAGTCGGGCTGGAAGCCGTGACGACGACTTGCAATAAACGCCACAGCAGCAATTTCCAGAATTGTCCATTCTCATTTGGTTCAGCGAAGCTTGTTTTGTACATCGCACGGAGTTTTTTTTTGGTCTCTCCAACAGGGAACATCTGGCGAGGCATGATACGGAGGGACTGCAATATCGCGACATGCTACTCGATCGAGGCCAGAGTAGCCAAGGCATGTAAATTGGTCTGGAACACGCAAGGGGATAACCACAGATACCCGAAATGATTTAAAGAAGCTTTCGACACATATCCATATACACATATACGTCACATATAATAATGTCTAGATTATAACAGAACTTGCACATGAGTTGGGAGCAGCCTTTCTACCTACCCATCTGACCAACTATTCGACACAAGGATAAGAGTGAGGATTTGTCAACCGTGAAGATCATCCAAAAGTCGATTGCGTAACGCCGAACCTGGTCAGACAGCCGCGACAGTAGCCTCCCAGGCTTTTGCTTCTGTTGCGACGTGGATGAAGAAATCCCAAACTGAGAATGACACCGCCAGCTGGGGACATGGAACAATCGTGACACGGTTACGGAAGTTTAAAACGAAGAAGGTCTCGGGGGGCAGACGTTGCTGGCGAATTCTTTTCACCTCGGGCCCACCGACCACTTTCTTTGACAGCACGACACGAGAGCGTTTGCAAGTTTATCATTCGATTCCACTCTTACGGACGTATCAAGTCCCAACCTGTCATTGAACTTTATTCAACCAAGCCGCATTCTGGCCGCTAGCGAATCGATTGGAATGAGAAAGTCGAGTCGTAGGCCGTGCCGACCGACATGCGATAATCAGATGAAGATCTTGAGATGCAATGGCAAGTCGAAGCTTGGTTTCGCTTTTCGTATTATCTGGAGAAGCTCCTTCCGAGGGGGAGAATCCAAGCTCGCAGAGATCGGCCTGTGTCTTGACTCAGGCTCGAGTCTCAGTAGAGGGCAGCGGTAAGGCGTGCATTTTATGCTTCACATAAATGCGTTCCTCATCGACCAGCCTATTCTGGCTGAAACATTGCTTATTTCCAGTACAAGGAACCTCTCGAGTCGTACCCACCGTTTTACGCCCACAATCAACGACAATTAAACCGACTCAGCTGGCCGACGCCCACAAGTTTGCAAGTGTAATTTCGCGCGATCTACGAACGTGTAGATACAATAAGAGCCGAAAAGTCTAATGTGCTAGCGCGGCCGGCTCAGACCGGACTCATCGCCAAGAAAGTGTGCCGTTCGCAGTCACGGAGAGATCGTGGCCCGAACGTGCGTGAGATCTCTCTGGTTGGCAGCTTAACTCTCCACAGCCCGCGGGCAACGAGAGGCGCAGTCTCCTGTCTTTCAGCAAGTCGGCTCGGCTGCCGGACACAGGCGGCCACTAACCCGTCCAGTCCTTTGCACTGGGATGATCAACGTTTTGGTGACGGATTGCCCTGAGTCTTAAAGTCCTGACATCTCGTCATGACTCGAGACAGCCATACCCTGTTGGCTCCCTAGAGTAGGGCAAGGGCTGGAATGTACAATGTCCTTCCCAGTCATTCAGACTAGGTACTGTCACGCATTTTGGAAGTTGTTATTGCCGTAGACTCGTCACTGACAGATTGGATGATTGTCTCCTTGCTGAAACCAGAAAGGGAGTTTCGAGACAAGTGGCATACTTGTCACCGTCCTGACAGCCTTTTGATCCTTCGCGCGTGACGGTGTTACCACACCAACGCTATTACCCCTTCTTGACAGAGAACGAATCATGGTTTGTGAACGTCACCGCCATCGCAGCGCAGACCGTCTTCTCAAAACACGGGCGGCTGGCTGTAGCCTGTCGCGTCGTCCATCCGGACCCCCAATGAGATGAAACCTTCCAACCTGTTCTGTCCGCGGGGCCTTGACACTTTTTTGATGCTGACCGTGCCTGCAGACGGCACAGGGAAAGAGCACGGTGAGAGGATAAAAACAAACTCCAGCCACAGCTTTACTCACGGCCCCAGTCGCAGTCAACAGCATCGCGTCACCGCCCTGGAGGGACTTGGACTTTTGTGATCACCGATTGTGGTACAATTATATTAATTCGCAGATCACAAATGCCTCGCGCAATAAGCGCAATCAAAGTGAATCCGGGACCTGGCACACAAGGCATTCAAGAAAACCAGGATGCTTGCGATTTGTCTTAGATGCGCCACCGTGTTCTGGACCACATAATCGCGACTGTCAACAAGAGAGTTTGCAGTTACAGATTGACGGGCAAGATGATTCCTGTAGGTCCACTCCTTGAATCTGACAACCTAGTAGCCAAGACCTATAATCGGAACCTTTATGGTTTTGATTTCAGCCAGACAGGGGAGATTCTCCACCAATATTCTCTTTCCAAATTCTCGAGGTCCCGGCTCTTTACGTACTGCACGAACGCTTCGGCAGCCGTCGCAGCCATACCGGCGACGAACCGTTCCGCAATCTGCCCATATTGGATTCTTGTTTTGACTTGACCGTGACAGCCGTCGTCGATCCATATGTGCTCCGGGCATTGATTGCAACAATGCTCCAGTGTCGCAGAATGAAAAACGACAGATTGACACTCGTAATGCGTCAGAAGCGAGGCCGAGGGTTGTTTGCCTGGTTGACGAGGTCAGATGTTTCCTCGGTCCGTGGTTCTTTGCGCAAGACAATAATCGTTCAGGCGCCCTTGAGCATGATACGTTACTCTGGCGCCTTCCCCCACCCGTGCTCAGCCATGGCGCTGACTCGACCATATCCTTAAAAGAGACATGAGGCTCGCCTCTCCAAACAGTAGAACGTCCATCACATCCGGTGTCCACAAAACGTCCCACACCAACCCAATTGGCCAAGAAGATGGTCCAGTCACGACCTGACCTGTGAGGTACGAGTGTCATGGAATGCCGTGAAGTCCTTCCGCAGCCAAAACGATGTTCACACAGATCTACAGCCATTGTCCCCACCTCAGATCGTGGTTCCGCAGACGATGAAGGCAGTTTAATCCTCTGTAGCTTCGATACCTGTCCGGCAGTTACAATTTCAGGGACAATTTATCGACAAATGGGACAGCAATGAAGCCAGCCTTCAGGCTTCGACCTTGAACTGGACGATCCGATCGCTGCTGCAAGAGTGTGGATACCAGAGCTAGACCTTTGCCGGTCAACTTCCTGTTCGCAGAGATAAGCCCCGGTAAGCCATTGGCGCTGCACTGTAGACTCTAATCTGCTTTAGATATTTGATCAGACGCAACAGAAAGTCCCCACTTTCATCGCTGTGACCCTTCTTCAGAGAGCACCAGCGTGCAATCGACGTACGAGCAGGCACTTACATGATTAAATAACACCATACGATCCTCTTTTGCCCGATTCGGGCAACACAGGAACTTATCAACATCACAAGCACAAGTCATACACTAGGGTCTTGCAATCAAAAGAGCCAGCCTCGACTCAGGCAACTAGGTTGCAGTCAAGAGCATGCATCTAGATCTAGCGCAATCTATCGCTCGGTGAGACCCTCGAATTCAGACTTACTCTTTACAGCAGGAACGCCCTACGAGTCTCTATCGTTCTTACTGAAAGATAGGGGGCCCAGCCTGGACCTCTGAGGAGATATGATCGATGAGGGTCGTTTCTGCCACCCCGTTGCCACAAGCCACCTCTGCATCGGCGTAATCCATAAGACTGTCGTTATCAATAGAATCACATCGACATCTAGGCTCTTCATATACCGCAACAATCAAGAGTCTGGCCAATGCATGCGTTTGCAATACTGTTTCGGTAGAACAGGAAGGCTTGAATCTTATGCACGATTGCATTCCAGCACAAGATGATCGATGCGTCTTTGTCCGAAATTCCCACCGTACTCTTCTTGCTTTCTATTCTCCTTGGCTCCGTTTTTCCTATCGGTCGTTGATTCTAGGGCCTTCGAGGGTGGTGAAAATGCACAAATCCAGGATCAGACTGCATTGTGCATCTTGGGCATGTCTGACATGTAGACTTGACAGTTTAGAGTCCCTGTACGAAGTGTTCTCACATCCAAGCGTCTGTATGTACACCAATTGCATTTGTGTGAATTGCAAGTGGTAGCAGTCTCTGAACAAGCAGTCTGCAAGCCATCCACTGTCAGAAATTACAGATACATCCTATATATACTCTACTTTGCAGCCTCTTCGTCCGGATGTCGTGGCTGCAGAGGCTGCGGCATGGCCCAGCACACTCGCGATGGAACGGCCTTCCCATCACAGCCCTTCCTATCATAGCCCTTCCTATCATAGCCCTTCCTATCACAGCCCTTCCCATCACGGCCTTCCCATCACGGCCTTCCCATCACGGCCTCCCAGACACCAATCAAGCAGCAACTTTCACCTCTCCGAGCACACAACTATGACATGTACTTCTTCAAGAAAGACAGAATAACAAAAAAAAAATCTTTGAAAGAAAAAGAAAAGCAAAAAGGAAGATAAAACCATCATATACCCTTGCTCAAAGCCTCAAAATATCACCTTCGTATCCACACACCATCTTGTCAAAACAGCAGACCCAAAATTCGGAATAATCCTCCCGATCGATCTCAAAAAGACAAAAGAAAAAAAAGGTTACAATGACAAGCGACAGAAAGGGCAGAGTTGAAGGAGAAAAAATCAAGGGCAACAAAATCTTGCCCTAAAGCCCTGGCTTTGAATCTTGCTTTTTTTGGTTGACTCGAGAAACGCGGCTTGAAGAGTTGCTATAGCCTATGCCTGCATTGCGTGGAAGTGGAAGAGATCTGGAAAAAAAATGGGGTCAAAGGCGGCGCTAGACATAAATGTGTACGCGAGGGCACGATTCGACAAAAGAAGGAAAATACATTAGCAGAGTGCGTCCTGATTGTGATCCGAGACAGGTTCACGAGGCCGACACGGAGAGTTTGTGAACAGCAGATGAGAACGTTTGATTCTTTTGACATACGTCGTGAATGCTTAGGGGCAGAATAGAAGCTATGTAAAAACACAAGACTTGATAGAAATAGAGCGAAGGCGGGCCGGCCGACCGGCATATAGGTTCCATGAGTGATTACAAAAGAGATAAGATATTTGCGGAGAGCAGAGGCAGAAAAGGCGAGAACCACTTTTTAGGTGGTACGTCTACTCGTGATCTTTCTCGTCGTACGCAGGAGCATCTTCGTACTTGGGGAGAGGCTCCTCGTGGACAGTGCTCTCAATAATCACGATACCCTTTTCGACGCTCTCGGTGTCTTGTTCGGATTGAGCGACACTGGCGTAGCCGCGCTGACCTCCGCGTCCAAACTTGATCCACAAGGATGAGATCAAGCGACCAACGAGCATGCCGATCAGACTGACTACCATACCCATGGTCACACCAGCCATGACGGGGATCAGAACTGCTACAAAGGCGTGAACAAAGGCAGGGAGGAAGTGGTGGTGTCTGTGGTGGTGAGGTCTATGGTGAGGACCGTGGGGTCCGTGATGAGGACGGGGATGAGAACCAGGACCGTGAGGGTGATGACGATCAGGACGGTCGCCAGCGTTAGGGCCATCGGGGTGCATCTCGAAGTGAGGTCTAATGTGGCCTGGCAGCTTGTGAGGAGGCTTACGGCCACCGCAGCCACCGAATGGACGAGGCATGCTGGGCTTGAAGTCGGAAATCTTGTCTTCAACAGCAGACTTCCACTTGCAGAGAGCAGCGGGGAGCATGCCACAGTCCTTGGATGGCACACCAGACAGAGGAGTGGTACCGAAGGGATGCTTGGGAGGAGCAGGATCGACCGAGATGATCATCAGCGAGCCGTCGGCACCTTTGAGAAGCTTGAGATCGACAGCGTCAATGGCCATGGGCTGCGACTCTAGCTCGCCGACCTGGTAGTTGATGCTGACAAGCACATCGTTGAGAGAAGAAACAGACTCCTCGTGTACACGCATGCCAGACTGTGAGACGCGGAGGGGTGTGATTTGCTCCGGGTTGTTCTTGATGTAAGACAGGGAGGCTGACGAGTGAATCTGTCCAACGGTGGGTTGATCGAAGGTGAAGGTGCCATCGACAGGGTAGACCTTGACGCCATTCAGCAGAAGGTCTTTGTCGTTGTCGTCAATGGTGAAGTTGAAGACGACGTCCTTGGAGCCGCCTTGGATCCAGACAATATCGTCATCGCCCTTCTCCTGGACCGACTCCTGCTGAGGCGAGGGAAAGGCGCATCCAGAACAGTGGACCTTGACGGCCTGGGATTTGGGGTCGAGAGCAAGTCCCAGAGCTCCACTACGCGAGTCGGAGATCTTGCTGACACCAGGCGGGAGAAGAATGCCGTTCGCGCCGAGCGAGAGGGCGGCGAGCGCGCCAACTGTGCGGCCAAGCATTGTGTTGTTGTCAGGATAGTGGATTTGCTATGTGTGTCGAATGCGGGATGGTTTTATGGTGTTTTGCAGATTAGTGTGATGGCTTAGTTGATGAAAAGGAAAGAAGGCAAGGGGATGGAATAGGCAACAAAGAAACACAGACGTTTGTTGCAGGGTGGGTGACGACGACTCTTGCACCTTATTCGCGCCCATCAGACAACCGTGGCCAATTACAACTCTGAGCTTACAATAGCCTCCACGGCGGTCACTGCTCCCTCACAACACGAGGCAGTGCGCTCAGATAAAGCCTTGCATCTCTGCCTGCACTCACCTTTGGCCGTGGTCTTTCACCATGTTTGAAGCGCGCATAGCAGATCGATCCTCAGGTTGACGGGGTCCGAAATATCCGAGTACGGAAGTCTCGTGCCGACACCCGGTTCTTGGTAACAGTGCCCCCGTCTCTCAAGCAAGACACGGCATCCAAGCAAATCGTCAGCACAACCGATACTAAGGTGGCCTACATCCGCTACACTCGCTCTCGCATGTACTTCACGTCTCGATCTGCTGGTATAATATCATCTCAAGAGTGCAAGTTGGATATGAAGCTCATGTGCTCGAGTATTACGGTTCTGTTGATCTGCAAGCCATGGCGCGTCTAGGCCCTTTGTACCCCGCTCGATTCCATACGTCACAGGCCATGTCAGGGTCGACCGCACGACGAGTTATTTTTCGAGTAATGCATCAATTGTACTGAAGCAGTTGTCGATACAAAGATAATAATTCTCAGAGGACATTTGCTCAGTCCCAACGATGGATATATCGTGTTCTTGAAGTACTACATGAGCGTGGAGAGAGCGAATGTACATAGTGCCGAGGGCCTCGGCTTCTCACATGGGGATACTGTAAAACCACAGCTAAAGTCAGGACATTCCATCACCAAGTTCAGCAGACGCAACAACATGTCGTCCCAGAATGTGCCAAACGACATCATCCTCTTCCACTACACCTTCTCTCCCTTTGCAAAGAGAATAGTCTGGTATCTGAAACTACGCGGTATTGCCTATTCCGAGTGCATACAGCCCTTGACGCTCCCTCGACCCGACTTGGCTCAGTTGGGCATCAACTACCGTCGCATTCCCCTGCTATCAATTGGCCGCGATGTCTACTACGATACCCGCCTGATCCTAGCAAGGCTAGAGCAAAGCTTTCCGGCATCGTCGTCACACCCACCGCTATCGACGCCCGAGAACAAAGGCTTGGAGGCCTTGCTCGAGAAGTTCACCGTGGATGCGGGTATCTTTTCAAAGGCGGCACAGGCGCTTCCACCTGATTTGCCGACTATGAAGGATGAGAAGTTCTTGAAAGATCGGGCTGATTTCACGGGTACTAGCTGGTCTCAAGAGGCTCGCGTCAAGGGGTATCCTGAAGCGTTGGCACACATCAGACATGCATTCGACATACTCGAGGCTCTACTCGCTGATGGGAGACACTGGATTGGAGGAACAGACAAAGTCAGTCTGGCAGATATTCATGGTAAGATTGTCTAAGATCCAAACCGTGGGGCGATGGAAACTGATGAAATTCCAGCTGCTTGGCCCTTTATCTGGATTGGCGACATGCTCCCCAAACAGACATTCTCCAAAGACCAACACCCCAAAACATGGGCATGGCTAGGCCGTTTCAAGAAGACAGTCAAGGAGGCAGAAAAGTCATCAAAGGCGGTGTCGTTAGACGGTCAGGCTGCAATGCAGCACATCGTATCTGCATCGTATCATGATCAACAGACCGGTGTGGACGAGCTTGACCCTGTCAAACTCAAAGAGGGCGACCTCGTTCAACTGTGGCCCACAGATAGCGGTTTCCGACACAAAGATCAAGGTCATCTAGTCAAGCTGACAAAGGACGAAGTGGTTCTTGTCATACAAACCAGAAGTGGAGGCAAAGAAATCAGAGTCCACGCGCCGAGATGGGGCTTCAGAGTTGTGAAGGCCAAGGCACAGCTTTGAGAACAGTTTCACCAAAGCAATGAGTGGGACGCTATTTTCAGCATGATATACACCGAACGAGGAGACAGACTCAAATGCATGAAAATGATCCATAAGGGGTATCGTAACCAGAGATATAGAAATGGCCAACATTGCAAACATTCATGAAATGAGAGGATATCCATGGTCAGAACGCTCGGGGATGAGCCTGTATAGAAAAAGAAAAGAAAGAGCTTTCCAGCACCTGTAAAACCGTCCTAGTGGGGACCTAGACTTTCCCTAGATGATGTCCAACATGGCAACGCGCAGGCGGACAACAAATATCATCATAGTATAATTCAGAGAAATCGTGCCTGGAAAATCCCAAGGCTTTTGTCCAAATCAAAGCGATAGATTACCTCGTAAAGCAAACGCCGGGTACAAGCCATACCAGGCTTGTCATGCAGGAAAACAAAAACTCCGTCGGCATCGATCCGGGCGCAGGACTGCGTCTGGTGGTTCTGAACACCCAGACTGATCACCTCGACTCTTGTTTCACATGGTGCTGGGCAGAGGCTCTGCTGGTCCAAGGATCATACTAGTATGCAGGATGACAAACGATGTGGGGGCAACATCGCATCTATTATCCATGAATCCGGAGATGACTCGATGAAGCAAAGAAAAGATGACCAGTGGCGGGCCAGAGAGCAACACGCATGATTGCCAAGTAGTGGACCAGTCAAGAGACATCCGAAGGCAGCAGGACCGCTGAACAGTCAGAGTTTCCTTCAGATCAGAGGGCAAAGCTCCATTCAAGTCGCAGGAACTTCATCATTAGACAACAGGACTGGCACGTCACCGAACATGATCCTAATTGATCCTACGACGAGGAGCGCCACGTTCCGAGCCAGGAGGAGCAGATGGGCGTTCGCGACCATAAGAGGGATCCACAGGAGAAGGACGTGCATATGACTGATCAGGCATGGGCGTCGAGGCAGGATAGGCTGTAGATTGGCACAGAATGGTTAGTCACTGACCAATGAGGATTGTCAGTTAGCAAAAGACTTACGGCGTCCATAAGAGTCATACTGTGGCATGCGAGGCGGAGGATAGTTACTAGGTGGGGTCAGTCCACGCGTGGTGGCCGTGGTCATATAATGATCCGACCTTGTGGTCTGTGGACTTGGAGCTCCATTTGGTGGGACAGATACCGGAGGATAGTTAGTGTATCTCATCTGATCCTGGTATTCCGGAGCATATCTGGGGTCATCCCTGGGATCTCTATGTCCTATAGGGTACTGGGGAGGATACTGAGAAGGACCTCTGACATGGGGCGGAGGGGCACCATCATGGGCATATCCGGGATGACCGTTGTAGAAGTCTCCCGGGGGTCCGTATCCGTTGGGTGCCGGCCTGGGTTGGTGCGAAGCATACATAGAAGGCGGTTCTCCAAAGGCAGAGGTAACGGGAGCCGCGGAATGGGGAGAAGCATACATCCGTCTAGGATCCTCATAAGAAGCCATGTCCGGAACAGGCATCCTTGGGGCAGCAGGGTGAGAAATATGGCCGTTGGGGGGAAGGTAGCCGTCACCAGAAAGCTGAGGTGAGTTGGTGCTGGCGCGATAGGGACCATTACCGTTAGCTCCGGTATTTGTAGCCTGTCTGTATGTGTGCGACTCTTCGTAGTTCATTCCTCGACGGCCAGAGCGCTGTTCTTGCTCCCACTTGGTCGAGGCGGTTCGGAGATCGTTGATCATTTCCTGAATCGAGTTTAGCAAGTGCAAAAGGAGAGCCGGCAGCAAAGACACGTACTGAGGTGAGGTTTCTGTATGCTTTGATCCAGTAGCCCTCGATCTGTGACGATGTCAGCCAGGTTCGGCCGAGTATTTTTGAAGCCATCGGCGCTGGTCATATTGTCTTATCCCCTACCTCTTTATCTTTGCCAGGACGGACTGTTGCATCGTTGCCTAGATATTTCTGTATGTCTGCAGAGATGACCTGGCGATTGATGCCATCCTTAGGCACGAACCAGTTTCGCAATATGTTTGAACCCATGGCTGTGGAGCAGAGAAGCAATAATACAGAGCAAAAAACAGTCCGGACTTCCTCGTGGCTGCTACGGGGACTAGGAACCTTTTGGGTTGAAGCCTAACGGGACGCTTCGCTCTGGGAGAGCGATCCTGTTCCTAAGGGTCCGAGGGCAGGAAATCAAGCCTGGTATATGGGAACCTAGGTCCTGAGCGCGAGGGCGCAAGCAACAGCAGCGGCAGAGAGGTAACAGGCGATGGTGGTGTTGGAAGTGTTAGGTGGTGGGTGAAAAGCTGTCGGCCGCTCGAGCAAGCGCAAGCAGGGGCGGACGAGGAAAAGGCGTGGGGCTCTCGGGGGGTTCAAGGCAAGACAGGCCAGAGACAGCACTGGACGCTCGGGACGCTAGGCAGGCTGCTGCAGGTTAGCGATTGGAGAATGAAACAGCAGAGCCTTTGTGAGTGGAAGGAGACCAAGTTGGCACGTCGTCAGCGGTCGCCCGTCGACGTGTGCTGCACCTGCCGAATCTCGTTGCTGCCAACCACCACCTCAACGCCGATCCCGAGTGGGGCTGACCGACCACACGATGACTGCCCAAATCTCTTTTCTTGCCTATGCCACACTCACCAAATACCGGATTTTATGCACCCTCGATGTCCTTTTTCGTCTTTATGGCAATTGCCCTATTGTCTCGGTCCTATGCTGCGTGCTCCTTGTTCAAATACTCGAGTGGCAAACAGCCATGCCCATCGACGTGGCACACCTGTGTTGCGGCCCAACCGACGCGCTAACGGTACATGCTTCTTGTTTATCAAACCACATGTTCACCTTCTTTGCTGTATCATCTTTACCCACTCGGGCACCTGCTGATATGGCTTGTTTTTGCAAATCATAATGCAAGCTGATCTTGCAGTATAAATCGAGCACATCGCTTATGAAGAGAACACCGCCTACTCGAGGATTTTTGAATCGGCTACCGGTCATAGCTGCCTTTGCCATGAATAATTTATAGATCTGAAAAGTGATCCAAGCGCGAAGACGGAATATCTCAGAAAACTGATACCGGTAACAACAGTCTGCTAATTGCTACTATGATAACCTATAGACATGCAGACACTCCAAGAAGTTGAACGAAGAAGCCGATCACGCCTTCAGCCATTGTGGACATTGGAAACCTGACCCTGGAAATTTGCTCCTGGCCCGTCCTTCCCATGGAATGGAATCTTTCACCACTCCCACGGCTGACCCCGATGGCAGTGTGGCACCAGGCCTGGCTCCTCTGCCGTTCAGTTCCTTGCACTGGGCCAATATAATGCTGCCAAAATGGAGCATTAGATAGTGCTTGGCCACAACAAGCGTTGCTCATCGAATCTTCCTGGTATGTTCGGGAATGTTGTATGCTTCGAGCTCATCGGCGGCTCCATTAGTCATCTGACCAGTGCCGCTCTCCAATGTGCTCGAATTGTGTATCGTTGATGGGATCCCTCCGGAAAAGACCCTTGACTGCCGACGTGAAGCGATGGCCAAGTGGAGTCGAGTCTTTCGACTCCTTCAATCCCTTCTTGTGTCGTCGCTCATCAGATGTCTTACGATTGGCCATATGCTTTTGGTCAGGAGTGGCACGACTCGACATGGTTCCGGGTAGAGCAACTACTGGCTGAAGGACTGGTTCGTATGATTTTTCGTATGCCGGAATCTTACATTTGTGCTCGTCAAGATAGGGCGAGGTTGCCCGTGCACTGTCTGCTAGGGACAGCTTTCTCTCCGGTGTGGATTCAGTACCGGTTCTTGACGGAGAGGACGGTGATATTGAAGCTGAGTCTGGAGAACTTCCCTCCACGCCACAATTGACTGGACGACCAGGAAGTGTTGTCGACGTTGTCGACCACGAAGATGACATTGCTTTTATCTCTGCGATAGGGATTTTTGGCGCCGAGCGAGTCGTGAGTCGTGATATATCAGACTCCTCCCAAGGAGGAAGCTTTTTTGGTCCAGTGTATCCGGGCTTCGATACTGTACTTAGGGAAGGATTTTCACGACTCATTGTGTCGTGAGTAAGCAGCCCTATATTGGAGAAACTAACTCAAGCACTTCTAGACGCTCGAGCTGCTCAAAAAGAGGTAATGACTGAGAGGTACTGTTCTTGGCCAAGGAAGACAAGCTTCGGGAGGCACTGTAGCCGATTATATTCGCATCCTCCTGGACGATACACACGTTCAAGGTGTTATTCTCGGCCAATAAAAAGTTTGATCGACAACTTCAAGACTCTTGAAATGAAACGACTCTATCCTGGAGAGCTTCACGGCAGTTTGTAGGACCGAGATAGCAACATTTGTGCGCATCAGCGCTTGCAGTGCCGCATACTCGACCGATGAGAGGGGGATAACATGCATGTTGACCACGCGACCCAAATCGTCGGAGAAACAGTTAGTAACTGAAAACCCGCAGATGCGGATTCGAACATGCTTTCTGCGTCCTGTGTGTGAAGCTCTGCACGATGTCTACGTCAAGGAGATGCACGAATCTTGATCTGTCATGGCACACAGGAGACGCGTCCCGACGACTGAATGTCAGCAACGCAGTCATGGTCTTGCAAACAGCCATAATACGTCTCTTTGATCCTGTTAAATGAATTGATAGCAATTGGGCAAGATATGAGGTTACATGTGTTGCTGGAGTAAGACCCAGCGCTTACGTGCATCGCTCTAACCCCTTTGGGAAAGGTCAACCCTGCATCACCACCCTCGCGTGAACCTGAATGGCTGGCTACTCTCATTCATGTCCGTCTCCTGCTGTAACTACATTGCCGTCACACAGCGTCTAGAGCGAGAACAAATGGGATAAGTCATGGGTCGGCGACTCCTCTTACAGAGGCCTCTCGCTGTTTCTTCCTTTCCTTTGTAGGCGGTTCTCCTGCTAAGATCTCTATCTTGCATCGAACGTAAACATGCTTGCCACATATCTAGTTCTTCTCGCTCTGGCCTTGCATCTAAACCTTGTACGGTCGCACACAGGTAGGTCTTCTCTGTACCCTGCAGTGCTATATCTTACTAAGTCTTCACTAGTGATCACATATCCTCCATGGCGAGGCAACAACCTCATCACCAATGGGACTAGGCCTGAATACGACCCGTCCGCCACTGGCGAAAACTATGTCGACGGTCAGAAGACATTCCCATACGGGTGAGTGGTTGAAGGCGACTTTTTGCACTCTTCTCGTTGACAAAGTGCTAGGCAACAGTGGATGTATCCTTGTGGAGGTATGCCGATGAGCACGAACAGAAGTTTATGGCCCGTCTCAGGTGGAGCTCTTGCGATTCAGCCTGGATGGTTTGTAGGTAGGAGATACCGATAGCCTGCCCATAATGGCGTGGCATGTCACTGACATCTACTAGGCCACAAGACCGCAATGTTCTATATCAACATCGGCGTGAATGGCCCTGGAGAACTTGCGCCGCCGAACATGTCCCACCCTGTCGCTGGACCTTTCCAGATCACCGGGCCGACGAATCAAGAATATCCAGGCTCTTTCTGTCTACCGCAAGTGCCTCTGGTACCCAACCTTACATTCAATATCGGCGACAATATTACAATTCAGGTCATCGAGACCGCTCAGCACGGCGCAGCCATCTACAATGTAAGCGTCTTCTCATGCCGTCGTCAAACCAGCACTGACAGGGTTCTACCAGTGCGCAGATGTAACCCTCGCAGACCCAGCAGACGTGCCAGAAGTGAATGCATCCAACTGCTTTAATTCTTCAGATCTGAGCTTCCAATTGATCTACGCGACCGGCAACCTCAGCAGCGGTGCTCTGCCAACAGCCATTGCATCTTCGTCAATGTCTCTCACGCTGCCAGTGCTTATAACTGTTTTGATTTTCATGTTGTGGTAGAAAGAGAAGGAGAAAGAAGAATAGATATCGTACTTTGTTTGCGGCATGGCGTTTTTCGGGAAAGATATCCACACTGCTTTTTACCAGTGTAATGCTCGCTCCTTTTCAGCTTCCCGGGAGCACAAAGGCGTTCATGTTCCTACTATACCAGCGAGCGATCTGTCAGTTGTATTTAGTTCAGCCAGATCGGTATTATGAACATTCAATTTCATCTTCGAAAGTCGAAATCAAGGCTTGATCGTAGTAATGGAACGGGAACAGTAGCGTGCATGGCGAAGCAAAACCTCCTTTCGCGTCGGAAAAGGTATGATTGGTGTATCTCTGTAAATATGTAAAGTCAAACTCATGCATCGACCTCCATGGCAACAGCAGGAGCTTCATCAGCGTCAGCTTGATCGGCGGCCGAATCACCGGCAGTCTTGTGCTTTCTTCGCCTTCTCTTCTTGCCTGCAGCTTCTGAGGCGTCGTTGTCCGTCGCCTCAACGGCGACATGTGCGTCCAGTGCCTTTTCAGCAGCTTGCGGATCTGTCTTTGCGGCTTTCCTGATTGCTTGCTTCTCCGCCTCCTCTTTCACCGTCTGCTTCTTCGACTTCTTGACACTGAGAGGGTTGGGGCCCTTGGGACCCTTCTTGACGCGCTTCTTCGGCGCAGCCTCTGTTTCTTGTGCAGGAGCATCACCCCTTGTCTCGCTATCCTCGTCATCATCGTCGTCGTCCTCTCGCTTGCGCTTCAAGGCTTGCTCGGGAGCGGCACCTCTCCTGCCCTTCAAGCCTGCTCTGACCTTGCCCATCTCTTCAGCCTCTCTGAACTCCTCGGTCTGTGTTGCCATGGGCTCCATGATCATGACACTTCGGTTGACGTAGATGAGCGGTACACCGGTGATTTTGCGCATGGCAGACCTGACTTTTTGGTCCTGACTGGCGACAACATAACGGTTCTTGTTGGTGCTGCTGTCTTTGGGGTCGACAACAGATTTTAAGCATTCCAAGGTGGACAGTGGCTCGTCGAGAGTGTGGTGGTTGCAGCGACGGCGCTCGAAGGACTTTGCCGTGTCGATCCAGGCGTTCTTGGAAGCGGCGTCGGGACCTTCGGCAGTATACAAGTGGCGTATTGAGCATTGTGTGATCACTTTCAGGTGTTAGTTGTGGCCATGCGACAATGAAATGAGGTTTGAATGACATACTGGGTTTGACCTGTCCGTGGAGAGTGCGTTCGAGGAAAAGAGGTAGGTTCATCTTGAAACGGAACGTGTCCTTGATCATGTCGGCGTCGATCAAGACCTGGTAAGGAACGCGAAAGTTGAAGGAGAGCTCATACTGGTGCATGAGTTTGCGATATTGCTTTGAACGTTTGCCGCGCATGGTGGAGAGGTAGGTGTGTGGGGTTGTTTGACTGTCCAGAAAAGTACGGACTTTCAGAGAGCAGATATGGAAGGGTGACAGTGGTTGCGACAAAGATGGCAGGCGCGAGTGTGAGGGAGGTATACAATAAAAAAAAGGCAAGAGCCAAAGCAAAAGATTAGAGTTTTGCGGGGAGACAGACACGGACGCGGCTTCCTGCCCGCAGCGCCATTCCGGAAGCCTTCCCTTTCATGTGTCGATGCACCCTCGTTCTCACGACAGGCACGTGTCATGGAATTATAGACGTGGCTCAACCATCGCCAGGCCCGGCGAAGACTGCCCAAGAACATGCCCGACGACCAAGTCCACCAGCAGGCCCAACACGGACCTCCTGCCTCTCCCCAGGTCGACGAGTTCGGCCTCCCTATCCGACCTGCCCGGACGAGGACCTACGATGAGGAAGAAGACACAGACCAGGACGCTCCTTCCACAGCCATTAAGAATGGCAATGCGACCCAAAAAGACGCTTCAAACAGCACTCATGTGGCCCCGGACGCCCCTTCCTCGACCCATGCGACAATAGCGAAGCCGAGTACCATTGATCAACATGACCTTCCCGATCCCGCACCCTCAAACGAGGCCTCCACCACTCACTCGCCAACGACTGAGCCTGCTGCCTCAATAACAGAGCCCGTCATTCCCGATCAAGCTCAACAAGCTGTCATTGTCGCCAACTCCGACTCGCTCACACAGCCCCTCGCTGGCGCATCCGAATGGTCACATCAAGCTGTCACCGCTGCTCCAGCCAAGGAGAAACAGCCCCAGGAAAACGAGCTGGAATGGCAGGAGATGCCAGCTTTTGCTACCCACACCATATACGATGACTGGGGCAAAGTCGTTGCGCGCGAGGTTGCCGAGCTCGAGGATGAGGACTATGCATACGGCAATGCGGCAGCCAAGGGATACACAAGAGTCCAGCTCGATGACGACGTCCAATCTGCCACCAGTATGGATGAAGATACCGCATACCTCTTCAAGCCTGATGCTGGCGCCAACACCTTGGACGAAGACGACAGTCGCGACGTTTTGTCTCAGATGCAAGCTACGAAAGATCTCCTGACTGAAGGTCAACGCATCGCATATGTCGGCCTCGTACGCGTGTCCATGTACCAAATGACAAAATATCTCGAGGGACTCGACAAGACTCGATCTACGAAGAAACAACTCGACATTGCTATAGAGTCCATGCAGATGTGGGCTCAGAAGATCATGGTTCGCTTGTACAGTCACATGGACCTGGACGCTGCAGAGCAGATCATGATTGAGCAACTCGCTGAACACGGTGTCGAACCAGCAGATCTGACAGCTCCCCTGATGCAAAACGCCAGAGTCAAGAACCCCTCAAAGAACCCGGAAGACACTATCGTATCAAAAAATCTCTCCGACTCTCAATCTCTCAAATCTCCCTCGCTCAGCCGTCCACACACTCCACCAATGCCTCCGCCATACGAGCAAGAGATACCGCCGGATTATTCTGTCAAGGATCCATCAGAATTGCCCGATACAAAGAACATTGACATTGACCTCCGATGGACTGTACTCTGTGACCTCTTCCTCGTACTGGTTGCTGATAGCATCTACGATGGTCGCTCGAGAGCTCTTCTAGAGTTGGTCGGGAGTGCGCTCTCAGTGGACTGGCTTGAGATTTGCCGATTCGAGAAGCGAATCACAGATGCTCTGGAGATGCAGCAAGAAGCCGACAAGGAAAACTGGAACGAGGATGAACACACCGACAAGCGTCAAAAGATGGCTCGGAATAGGAGACTGGTCATGATGGGCCTCGCTACCGTGGGTGGAGGTCTTGTTATTGGCTTGAGTGCTGGTCTCCTCGCCCCTGTCATCGGTGCTGGTCTCGCTGCAGGTTTCACAACCATTGGTGTCGCTGGGACAAGCACCTTTCTTGGAGGTGTCGGTGGCGCAGCTCTAATCACATCGATCGGTGTCACGACTGGAGGCACCATCGCGGTTCGTGCGAGTAATAGGCGAACAGGCCCAGTCAAAACTTTCGAGTACCGACCACTCCACAACAACAAACGCGTGAATCTCATCGTCACTGTGGCCGGCTGGATGACAGGCAAGGTCGATGATGTTCGCCTGCCTTTCAGTACTGTTAATCCTATCATGGGTGATATTTACAGTGTGCACTGGGAGCCAGAAATGTTGCAAAGTATGGGTCAAACCATCAACATCCTTGCAACCGAGGTACATTTATATCTTGTTCGTCTTTGTGATCCCATACTAACAGTCGTAGGCTCTTACCCAAGGACTTCAACAGATTCTTGGCAGCACACTGCTCACTGCTCTCATGTCTGCTATGTCACTACCACTTGTGCTTACGAAGTTGTCATACCTCATCGACAACCCGTGGAGTGTATCAATGGCTCGCGCCGATATGGCTGGTCTCATTCTCGCTGATTCTCTCATCGATCGCAATCTTGGTGTGCGACCAGTCACCCTTGTTGGTTTCTCTCTAGGCTCTCGTGTCATTTATGCCTGTCTGAAAGAGCTCGCCAATCGCGGAGCATACGGCATTGTTCAGAATGTTTATGTGTTTGGCAGCCCGGTAGTGTTCAAAAAGGATGAGTATATCAAAGCGAAATCAGTCGTTGCAGGAAGATTTGTCAACGGCTATGCTACAAACGATTGGATCTTGGGCTACCTGTTCCGCGCCACTGCGGGAGGTATTATGAGAGTCGCTGGACTTGCTTCGGTCGACATACCAGGAGTGGAGAACTACGACGTAACGGAGACCGTCGCAGGTCACATGGCGTACCGTAAAGCCATGCCAAAGCTGCTGAAAGAAGTAGGCTGGGTAGTGGACAGCGAAGAATTCTCCGAAATCGAAGATCCGGATCCGGACAACCACGAGAAAAGACAACGAGAACTCATCAACGAGATTGAAGAGGCCAGGAAAGCTCTTGAGAAGAAGCCCGAAAAGAAGGGCTTCAAGGCACTCTTCAGTCGGAATAAGAAGAATGCGGAAAAGAAGGAGTGGGAGACATATGACGAGAAGATCAAGGCTGGACCAGCGGATGAGTCTGCTGATGGATCCAATCAAGGAACACTTTTCGACATCGATGCTCTCCAGCACGAGGTTGCTGCACTTGCAGCTCAAGGCGTTGAGATCAAAGAGATCAAGGGTACACTGCCTCCCATGAGAATCGACACCACAGTCAACCCCATCAACGGCGATGGGTTGAAGAGTCCACCTCCAGGTCTTAGGCAGACCAAGAGTTTTAGTGGTTTCTCAGACGGAGCTCGAGATTCATCGAGCGGTATCAACCAAACCAATGGAATGATCAGAAACCAGCAGTACGACTACGACGAATTTGAGTACAACACTCAGAACGACTCGCAGATATCAATGACTTTTGAAAGCCCCGAGCGGCCGCGACCAACGTTTGGCGACCGTCAAGCGACGGCGCATGGATCGCCTACGACCTCACCATCGTCATCGCAGCTCCCGATCAGACCTGCATTGCAGTCGTCAAACACAATGCCCGTTTCCAGCCGATCAGTATCCAACAACACGCCCATGTCTCTCGAGCGAAACGCGTGGGTGGACGATGAGGACGAGTTTGGAAAGGAAAAGGAGATGTCGATGACGTTCGAGTAGGCTCGTAATATGACTTTTAACCTCTGTACAAACGACTGTAGTCTGCCGGCGTACATAAGGGTGGGTTGGGTTTGCTCTTTTCGCATAATCTGGAGTATAGGCGTTTGCCCTGGCGGGTCATCTGGAACAGGATATACGGCACACTTTTCGCATCGGTGGGGGTAGACACTGAGATAATTCAACAACGATTCAAACCCCGAAAAACGATGCATTCATCTATCTTCTGATACCGACAAGGTGTTTGATGGCTGACAAGACAGATATTGTTGTATTCAGGCGTGATTGTTCGTGCGAGGATGGATAATGTCCTCACTTCCAATGACACCGCCGCCTTCGTGCAAGACCATAGCTTCCCTCCTCTGTCTCCTCACCTCTGCCTCGTGATTAGAAGACGCTTGAAACCTCGCTCTAGCAGCAGCAGCATGTGGAACCTCGTCATCCACAACATCCAGGTCCTCCAAGGCTGGCAACCCAGACGTCGTGGACGAAGCACCATCACTATTCTGCTCTCCAGGCGCAGCAAACCTAACCATCGGACGCGTCATGACCGCCTGCTCAGCCAACATATCCACCAACGACTCTACCCTCTGCGACACGGGTTGGAATCTCGCCGGTGCAGCAGCCCCTTCAGACCCTTCTCCTTGCTGCGGAAACACGAAATGCGTTTCGGGATATCTGTGCGCTCGCCTCGTTCTGTTGTGAGTAATGCGCGTGGACTCCTCGACTGCATCTGCAATCTCTACCAAAGTGGCCAACCTGCCTTGACGGTACTTTCTGGCTGCTTTGAAGTAAGCTCGACACATGACTTGTACTGTAGGGTTGGATTTGTCGTGGAGAGAAGAGACGGCAGTGTCGTTGAGTGGGTAAAAGTCGGTGGCTAAAGTGTCGAAGAGGTCGAGGGTGCGTTTTGCAGAGAGTCGAGTGTCTGCGGACGGCGAGAAGAGGTCATTGGTCAGAGATGAGGTTGCTGAGTCGTCTTGGGCAAAGCGGGATAGTATCAAGGAGGTTGCGCTGCAAGGGCACGGGTTAGAAGACATGCTCTCGTGAAGTCTTGATCAAGGTTGTCAGACTCTAAATAACAAATCGACCATATCACAAGATATTGTACATTTTGTCAGTCTCCAAACAGGTGCTTAATCACCCGAGAAAGTTACTAGACGAGAGTATCATCAATGAAATGTGCAACTCACGAATTTGATATATCCTGATTCGGCGAGGTGACCAAAGTTGATAAGGCTTCGAGACTTATGGCTACAAAAAACGTCAGAAACAGACAGAAGAATACAAGTGAAGTGGAAGACTCACACTCTTCTGCCTGGGTACCATTGGCAGCCTTTGCATAGACGGGATCATAGATCTCGCTTAGTTTGATGGTAGTCCGTAGGCATTTCTCAATGCCTTTCACGGCGACGAACAAGAAGACGCCTGCCAATGATCAGCTTCTGTATCAGCTAGCAGCATATTATCAAAGCTCCAAAATACCAAAACCAAGCCACAGATGACGATCTTGAATTTCCCAAGACATGATGGGGGATGGTGTAGAAGGTGTTGGAGGTACCGCAGACAGACGCACGGACGTGGGTGGTCGAAGCGGAGACTCGGGCGGATGAGCCGAAGGCGGTCAGCGAAATCCTGGCCTTTCAGACTTTCCATTGGCGATTCAAGGCAAAAAAAGTTGTCGCGAGCTACCTGACCACAAGACACAGCATGCCGCCGTCGCAACTGAAACGTCTCAAGGCGTCGCTGCGAGAGCAGGGCGTCACCGGCCCTCAAAAGTCCAAGAAGCAAAAGCAGCAGGACAGGAAGGGCAACAACGACAGCAGGGTCCAGCGCAATGCTGCCCTTCAGCAGATTCGCGACAGCTTTAACCCCTTCGAGATCAAGGCCAACAACCGTCCTGCAAAGTTTCAGTCCTTTACGGCCCATCCCAAGAAAGATGCCGTCCTTAGACCCGGCGTCACCAGGAGTATGGGCGAGGAAGCTGTAAGCTCTCTCATTCCACACTTCAACACCAGCACTGACCTTGTATAGCGTCGTGCTACTCTTTTGCCCGAGATCCAGCGCCGCAACAAGACTGGTGGAATCATCGATAGACGTATCGGCGAGAACGACCCGACCATGACACCCGAAGAGCGCGCTCTGCAACGTTTCGCCCAGGAGAAGATGCGCAAAAAGGGTGGCGCTTCTCTATTCGATCTGGAAGCCGACGACGATTTCGAGGAGGCTGCTCTCACCCACGGCGGAAAGGCCTTGGACCTCGACAGAGATGACTTTGACATGGAAGGGCTCGAGGGCTCCGACGACGAATCAGATCGCGGTCTGAAACGCCGAAGATCCTCTGCCGGCTCAGAGGACGACGACGACGAGGCCATGTCGGACGAAGAAGAGCAGGACCCCGACAAACCGGCACGCAAAAAGTCAAAAGCAGAGGTTATGAAAGAGGTCATCGCAAAGTCAAAGATGCACAAATACGAGAGACAGAAGAACAAGGAAGACGACGACGATCTGCGTGAAGAGCTGGACCAAGGATTGCAGGAAATGCTATCGTTGCTTAGAGGAGTCAAGCCCCCTCCGAAGGCCGACAAGACTCCCGTGGATGCTGGCATGAACCCTGAGCGTCTGGCCATGCTCCAGAGCAAATCGCGCGAGGAGACCGAGAGAGAATACGACGTCAGACTCAGACAGATGGCCATGGACAAGAGGGCCGCCCCCACCACACGCACAAAGACAGAAGAGGAGCAGGCTATCGAAGAAGCCTACCGTCTGAAGGAGCTGGAGTCATCGCGCCTTCGCCGTATGCAAGGCGAGGAGTCTGAGGAAGAGCCCGAGGTCGAGGACAAGAAGTCGAAGAAGAAGGCTGGCGTTGAGGTTGCCCCTGAAGACGAGGAAGACATGGGAGACGATGCTGCTCAATTTGGTCTACCGACTCAACAATACGACAAGAAAGAGGCAGTAGTGCACGATGACGAGGACGAGTTCTTGATGGAGGACGATCTGATCGCCAGTGGTTCGGAAATCGACGTCAGCGATGAGGAAAGCGATGATGAAGACGATTCGGATGTCGAGGAGGGAATTGGCGCTGCTGACGAGGAAGATGAAGAGGACGAGTTTGTTCGCGGAATCCTGGGCGACAAGGACGAAAAGAGCGAGAAGAAGGCAGTTGCACCAGCCGCTCCTTCTGGACTTGCCTACACTTACGAGTGCCCGCGTTCTCATGAAGAGTTGCTGGCCATCGTTGGAAAAATGGCCGTCGAGGACATTCCAGTCGCCGTCCAACGCATTCGTGCCCTTTACCACCCTTCGCTCACAGCCGACAACAAGCAAAAGCTCGCAGACTTCTCTGTTGCTCTCGTCGACCACATCTCATACATGGCTAACAACAAGCAATCTTTTGCTGTCATCGAAACCCTCATTCGCCACTTGCACTCTTTGTCAAGGACATACCCCGGCACCATTGGCAAGGCTTTCCGTACGCACATGTCTGCTATGCACGAGAGCGGTGTCTTTACCGCTGGTGATTTGGTCATCTTGACGGCTGTCAGCTCCATTTACCCAACATCGGACCACTTCCACCAAGTAGTCACCCCAGCGATCACCCTTATGGGACGCTGGCTGGAGATTACCGCTCCTGCACCTTCTAACTTGGCCACCGGTGCGTTCATTGTTGCTCTGTGCGTCAAGTACCAATCACTATCCAAGCGTTACATCCCCGAGGCTGTACGCTACACCGTCAAGGCTCTGCAACTCCGTCCCCAACCCAGCGAAAAGGACTTGCAACCTCATGTCAACAACATCCTCGCCATGGCTGACCTCTGGAGCGCCAAATCTGCATTCGGCCAAATCTTCTCCCCGGCCGCTCTCTCCGCCCTCCAAGCCCTCAAGGGACAAAAGAAGTCGTCACAACATCTTTCCATTATGCTCTCACAAGCCCGCCTTCGCCGTCGTCCTCTCGAACTACACCATCACCGCCCTCTCCCTATCCGCACCTCGATCCCCAAGTTCGAGGAAAACTTCAACCCAGACAAGCACTACGATCCAGACCGCGAACGCGCCGATGCCGCAAAGCTCAAGAAGGAGTACAAGCGCGAGCGCAAGGGAGCCGTGCGCGAGCTGCGCAAGGACGCAAACTTTATTGCGCGCGAACAGCTGCGCGACAAGAAGGAGAGGGATGCAGAGTACGAGAAGAAGTACAAGAGACTCATTGCCGAGATTCAGGGAGAGGAGGGTCACGAGGCCAAGCAGTACGAGCGGGAGAAGAGGATGCGCAAGAGCAAGAGATAGACTGGTTGATTGCTTCTTGTTTTCTTTCTTCTCTTACTTATTTTGTTACTTGCATCATTGTATATATACCCTTTTGTTGGGCCAATTTATGTTTCTTCCTCTTCCTCTGGGCCCAATCTGATATTCAGGTATTTGCTTCTCAGTTTGTAACGCCGTGGTGACAAAAGGCATTATGCTCATTCCAAGTAAGATGTAAAATTGCTTGGAGAGCAACGAAATGAATAGCTCCTTGATCAGTGACCAGATATCGATGGTGTTATGTTCGGAATGTCCAAGCCAAGAAAGGGTAACCCCGGCATCAAGCTCGTCCATCAAATGACGTCTCACCTCTGAACAACAACACATTTCGAAACACTCCCTTTGACTCTCGAACAAAGAAAAACTTGACCAAAGGACACTTGCAACATCCAAAATGTCAGACCTACTACGCGCACTCCCGAACATAAAGAACCAGCACAACACACCAAACCTCAGGCCACCAGCAATGCCCTTGACAACCGCAGACGAAGGAAACTCATCCTCATCAGACAGTTCAGCCTCCACAAATGACAGCATCGACACTTTACGCCCCTCAGAATCCACCATTCCAACGCCTACACCAAACCCATGGCCCTTATACTTTGAGCAGGAACTGTTTCTCGAGTCAAAGACGGAAACCCAACATGCGCAATATCACGTCTATCTGACTCCACCCAAAGATGCAACCAAAGGACCACTGTTTATCTGTCACCATGGCGCCGGCGCAACAGGCATGAGTTTCGGCTGTTTTGCTGCTGCGGTGAGGAAACAGATGCCTGGAGCCGGTGTCTGCAGCTTGGAAGCCCGGGAGCATGGATCCCATGTCTTTTCCCCCTCCGACAACCAAGAAATCCTCGATTTTAGCATTGAGACGCTGGTGGCCGATACGCTTGCCATGATTGACGGCGTCAAGCAACGACAAGGTTGGAAAGCTTTGCCGCCAAGTGTATTGGTAGGCCATTCCCTGGGCGGCGCAGTCGTGACCCGTATCGCTGCCTCTGGCTCCCTAGGCGCCCAATTAGTTGGCTTTGCAGTGCTGGATGTAGTCGAGGGCTCAGCCATCGAAGCCCTATTGCACATGAAAACCTATCTCGCCTCAAGGCCTTCGTCATTTGCTTCTGTGGATCAAGCCATCAATTGGCACATCCGCAGCCGCACAATCAGAGACCTCGAGTCTGCAAAAGCGAGTGTGCCTAGTTTATTGGTCCCCCAAAACGACCGCTGGGTCTGGAGGACAGATCTGGGCCGCACACAGCGCTGGTGGGAAGACTGGTTTACGGGCATGAGTGGCTTGTTTCTTAAAGGCAAAGCTGCAAAGGCATTGGTGCTCGCGGGCACAGACAGACTAGACAAGGAACTCATGGTGGGCCAGATGCAAGGCAAGCACCCTCTTTACACAAAAAAGCTTTTGAGTGCAATAACTGACTTTCTCAGGTAAATTCCAACTCACGGTTATACCAGAGGCGGGCCACTTTATCCAAGAAGACGTGCCGGAAAAGACGGCGCACCTGATGATTGAGTTTTTCAAAAGAAACGACAGAAGCAGCTTGGTCCTGCCGCCAAAAGTGTCCGATCTGCTCGCCCAAGGCAAACGCGTATAAGAGGAAACCCCCACAAAAGGTCAAGATAGAAGACGATAGATGAGAATTCAGGAAAACCTGACCCAGTGTACTTGGATCATTACGTGTCATATCAAATTGTGTGAGTCCTAATTCATGCCTACGTTGGTTACAGTTGATGGAAAAAGATGTCGCTCAATCGTCAGACTGATACGAGATTGCCTGTTTGACAGTCCAAACACATCTCACGCGTCGGGTACATAGCATTGATCATTTCGAGGAAAAAAAACAGATTTGCATTCTTGATAATCGTGAAACTCAAAGAAGAAAGAACGACCGAAGTGCCGTGTCCTTTGAAAGGTATTGAAACAAGAAAATGGGAAGGGTCAACCGAATGCATTGCTCTTCCCTTTGGAAAGAACCCCTAAGGAGCATTCTGCCCATCATGCCTTCCCTGTTTCCAGTTATGCTAATTATGCTTTTTTTTTGCTTGTGAATCGTCAAAATCTGGAAATCAATCGTGACTGTCGTTGCATGCGGCCGTAAAGCAGAGAAAGAGGCAGAAGAAAAAATTCAAAAAAAAAGAGTACAAGAATTGGAGTAGTGCAAAAAAAAAAAAACAGAAACAATCATGAAGTTGCAAGCAAAGCAAGAGAAAAAACTCAATGGGGTATCTCTGGGAAGTAGTGTGCCTCCCAGGCGGTCGTGAAAAAGTCGATGCTGTGTCGTATGTACTGTCGAGTGCTCTGTGTGTCATCTTCCTGTATGTACGGGACCTGAAGATTCGTACGAGCTTGGATTTCGATGCTTGATCGCAAGATCAAAAGACATCATCAGGCCACTCCCACTGTTGTTTGCCAGCCCCAGCACCGGTCTGCTCTTCTGTCGTCTTCTCCAGCGCGGTAGGCAAGGCTGGAACTGAGCCGACGCCAGGGGTAGCAGTGACGATTTGGTGCTTCTCAATAGCGACCAGCGTAGGCTTCGTGTAGATAGCCTCGGGCGGGGGCGAAGAGCGGCGTTGCGAGGAAGAAGGACGTTTGTTTGATCCTCTGGAGGTAGGTCGGACAGTCTCGTACTTGTTGACGAGGATGGACTTGAGAGGGTCGGTGCGTACGTGGATGGACTCGGCGTCAGCGGTGGAGATGGCAGAGTCGTGCTGCGAGGGGACAAGCGAGTTGGTAGAGTCGACGCGTGGGGCGACAACAATGTTGTCTTCTTCGTTGATGGGATCGAGGGTGTCGAGGCTTGAGCGGCCGGGAGGAAGGAGGTCGATCGCCTGGTCGGTAGAGCGATGCTTACTGCTGTCCTGCTTCTTGGTGTTGGTCTTGTTCATGCTGCCATGGCCGACATCGGGTACAGGTTGGTTGATGGCGGGCTCAACATTGGCTGCCTTTTTGCCGGTGGACTTACGCTTCTTCTTTGGCTTTTCCTTGACAAACTCGAGTTCGTCTTCTTCCTCATCTGCTGGAGGTTTGTAAGTGCCGTCATCTTTGGACGAACTCTTGCGCTTTTTGGTAGGAGTCTTCTTGGTCTTGGACTTGATGCTAGCATCGAGAGCCTTGAGTTTGGCATCCAGACTGGGACGGTTCTCAGCTTCACTCTGGTCGGCGACCTCGGAAGAGGCAAGAGCGGCTGGATCCATGGGAACTTGGCTGTAGTAGTCGACAGGCAAGAAGGACTGAATTTCTGAGCGAGGCGTGTCAAGCACAATGACCGAGTCTCTTTGCTGGGCAGGGCTTCGAAGGTGAGTCAAGTCAAATGACTGAGAGTGAGTAGGCTTCGGTCTGACGAGCGAAGGAGTGTTCTGAGCCTGAGCAAGAGCGTCTGCCTGGATGAGGCTTTCTGAAGGAAGAGAAGGTAGCTTGCTACTGCTCAGACCAAATCTAGCCCTAGTGAATTTGGATTTGGAAGTAGGAGTGAACTTCTCGAAACGGGAAGGAAGGGGTGGCAGAGGAGAGGCGTTGGTGATGGCGTTGTTCAGTTCTCGACGAGCGTCAGCAAGTTTGGACTCGAGATCACTGACACGCTTGTTCAGCTTGACTGCTCTGTTGAGCTCCTTCTTGGACTGAGAGCGAGGCAGTGATTGCAGGGTGAGATGGTTGTGGGCAGGCTTCTCGGGTGACATGGAAGGGTTCCTCTTGTCCTTGTCTTCCGAGGTGCGCAGGATAGTCTCACTCAGATTAGCATGAGAGCGACCACGCTTCAGAGAGCTCAAGGAAGGGGCACGGAGAGAGGCACCACGAAGGGTGAAGAACGACTTGCGCTTGCTTATCGGCTTCTCGGGAGACAAATGTCGAGGTGATGCTGGCTCTGTTGACGGATTGAACAGGGCAGCCAGCTGTGGTGGTGCAGCAGCAGCAGCATCGACAGTCAAGTCAAGAGAAGTGTCGCGCGAGTTGGGAAAGTCGGCATCTGGGCGTAGACGGGCATATGCGGCAGCATGACGGGGAGAAGTCAGAGGCTGGCGAACGGGCGAGCCGAATTGACTGCTTCCACCAAGGCGAGGCGACGTCAGGGCCTTGTTGGGCACGACGGTGAAGTTGAACTGGCCGGACTTCTTAAGTTCCTGATATGCCTGTTCATACATGGCCTTGTCGTCCATGACCTTGTCGTCGTTCATTGCACGCTTGCGGTTTTCTTCGATGTTTCTAACAGTGAGATCTTCCTTGGACTCTTTCCATGTGCGTGAGAACGACTCCCACACGTTGGCCGGATTGAAGGTCGACGCAACCATCTTGCCAAAGCGGAAGAGCCCACCGGCCGGCTTGACAGAGGAGTTGGTCGAGGGAGGGATCGAGTCGAAGGTAGGGGCGCTAAAAGGCAGGGGAGGACGAGACTCGACGGGCTCATCCTGCAGCGGGTGGCTGGTAGTAGGCTTGAGGTCATGGTCGACAGCAGGCCTGGGAGTGTGATAGACTGCCGGAGTCGAGTTCTCTTGGTGGTACTGGGTCATCAGATCGTCGACGTTGGCCAGAGTGGGCAGACTGTTGTTCGAGTGGTCGCGAGTAAAGAGACTCGGCGGCTGCGCGCTGGGCTTGTCCGACATGCTGCCTTCCTGGAAGCGAGAAGGCCGTGTGTCGGGCACAAAGACGTCGGCGACTTCTGCCTGGCGCTTGTTGAGCGACGACAGGCCGTAGCGGGCGTCCTTGCGGCGTATACTGCGAGGCTGCTGCTTGGGCGACGGTGATGGCCGGCTGCGCTTGGGCGTGTGGCCGCCGTGCTGCTCGTCGTCGTCGCCATGACTGTCTTGTCGCTCGTCGTGCTTCGAGTCTGGGTCGACGAGCAGATGCACGTCTGCCTCGGGCACCTTCATGGCCCATTCCATCGTACGCTTTCGCTTGCTCCCGCTGGCAACCGGCTCCAGCGCCTGTCCGAACTCGCCGTACATTCCTGCCTCTTCTGACATGTTGTTTGCTTCGTTCCTGTCATTAAACACGTCAGCCCATTTGTTTCTGCGCTTTTTGCTGCTGCGAACCAGCGTTGCAATCAGGTCAATCCCGTTGGTGTCCTTTGTTTACACCCTGGACCCCTGTGACTGCGACCTACACTCCCGCTCTGCACTTACCGTCAATCTTAGCTGCAGTTCTGCATCTGTCCAGACGGTCGAGATTTCTATTAGCGAATGATCAAATCCTAGTCGTGTCTTGCAGAGTCTCGCTCACTATGGCCGACAAAGACGTGATTCACACAAGGCGGTTTGACGACTCGTTGTCCCGACACTGCCGCCAAACACAACAGAACCGCCGTTTTTCTGCGGTCCGACGCACTGGACGCAACGAGACCCTGCGCCAGACGAACCACCGCTCGTCTAAATACATGATTCATTGTCACTCGATATTGTCTCTCCTGATTCACTTAGCTCGTCTTCCTCTCGCAAGACTTGTGCTCTGTAATTATGCTTTGTTTGATTGTCTGTCATGTCTATCGTTGTCTCATCGGGTCGTTTCATAATTTCTGATTGCTTGCCGCACTTCTATTCCTTCCTCCTCGATTACATGTCCCGCCTCTTCGCTTAGTAGCACAAAAGAGATCAAAGTCGCCGTCCCGGCCCCTGTACAAATGAAAAATGGTCCTGTGCCAATCCTGCTCCGCTACTCGCCCTTTAGTCATGGCTTGGCGGCAGAGGGCGAGCAATCTCACGTCCATCTGCACGTCTGTAGCTCATCTTCAAGCTCTCCAGTTCTGCAAGCTCGCTGTCGTTTCCATCGTCAGCCACCAGGTGACCGAATCCTGACACCGATGGTCTAGCTCCCTGTCTCAGGGGTCCGTTCAAGTGACTTGTGTCGAACACACGGTCGTACGACCGCTTGCCATTGATCTGGCCGTTTTCAGAGGCTCTAGCCACGTCATAGTAGTGGTTCTGAGACACTGCGCTGGATGGCGGCGAGATCTCGAGCTTCGTCTGAGGGACCAGAGATGTGTTGATTGGAGGCAATACATGGGGTGCGATTGCTGATGCACCAGCTGCTGATCCCTGGCTCATTTGTCTCACCTTGGGCGTCTGCTGAGGAGTGTAGCCGGCTTGTTGGTATTGGGATGAATATGCCTGAGGCTGGCTGCTGTGAGGGTAAGAAGATGTTTGGATCATCGAGTGACGACGGGGGTCAGCCGAGACAGGAGCAGGAGCTCCGTGCGAATAATCGACACTCATGGTTCTTGCAACAGCTGGCTCCTCGTATTGGGAATGCTGTTGAGCCGGGTGTCCATATCCGTAGTAAGCGGCGTGCTGCTGGGCAGGAGCGGGTGCTGCAGCCTGAGGATACTGGTACTGTCCATAGTGCATCTGAGGTTGAGGAGGCTGCATTGGTGGCGGCTGCATCTGAGCTGGTTGCTGAGCATATGGCGCGGCGTACTGATGCGAGTACTGGGGCTGCGCAGAAGAAGTCGATTGTGCTCCAGGGTGCTGAGCAATGGCCTGTGGGGGGTACGAAGCCTGAGGATATGTCTGCAACATGTCATGTCCGGATGGGCGGCGGGACGATGGAGCAGCTGCGAGAGATACATGGCTGGCAATACTGGCCGATCTTTCACGGTCCGCGGCTTCAGCGCCAGGATGAGCTCCAGCCAGATGGGGTTGGTAGGTATCAGGGGTGGCTGAATGTCTGCCGCGATCCGAGTAGCCGTCGTAATCCTTACCCTTTTCACGTCTACGCATGCGAACTTCACGTCTGATGCGAACACGGCATCCTTGATCAGCCACTGTGCGGCTGAGCTGGGTGCTGGAAGCAAGTCCAGGGAACTTCTTGGCACTGTAGACAGTGAAGGGCTGGGACTTGACTTCGAGGCGGTGGGTGATCTGTGTTTCTCCCTGGGCAGCGGCTGCTGCGGCTGCCTCGTCCAACTGGTCGGCATCCTTAGGATCCTTCAACTCCTCGTACAAGCTGAAACCCAGTCTATACTTTCCTTCGTGGCGGACAGACAGGTCAGGAAAGATGAAGTAGCCAGCTTGGTCGGGACGATCCAGGTAAACCATGCCGGCAACCGGAGTACCAGTCAGGACGGTCAATCGGGCCGGATCATTATTAGGGACACGGCCCTGGGCGATAGGACGTGCCTGTTCCAGAGTCGCAAAGAGGAAGTAGTTGGCATTCATAGCAAAGGTAATGTCGTTCTCCTTGTGCTCCTCGCCATCATAGATTCGGAGCTCGACGATTGGTGGTGGGTCGACAGGACGACGGTCGGCAGATGCTGATGTCGCGTCAGTAACATGGTTAAAGTTGAACGTCAGAACCACGCACACTTGGCACCAGAACCGCAGGCGCGAGCACGTTCTGGCTGTTGGAGAACTTTGAGCTTGTAGAGCAGGTGTCTTCCGTCACACGTGGTGCGCGAGAAAGAGGCCACAGTCTCGTTGGGGACTGAGATGACTCTAGGCTCCATGACGACGGTGGTGACAGGTTAGATATAAGTGAACCTGACGCGTCGCAACGATGGTGTGATGAAATCTGTGTCTTTTGATGTGCAGCGTCAGCAACGGTATATCAAAACTGTGTGGAATCCGTAACAGTGGTTTGGAGAAGGAAAGAAGGTTTGAGCGAGCCTGAGCATCCAGATGTCGAGGTAGCTGGAAACGAGCTACCATCGCGTCGGCGTGGCCATGACACTCCCACGAAAAGAAGGACGCAAGGAATGGAAGGACATAAGGACTCACCCTTGCTGGCTGTGGATGTCAAGGGATGCGTGGACTGCGTGGTGCAGTTGCGATGAATGAAGCCCGAAATAGACGCTGGCTTTGACCGGAGAAACGAGCGCGTCGGCAGGACTGTGGAAGCCTGCGGAAGTCTCTGGACAAGTCCCTCGACGTCAAAGAACGAGATGTACAAAATGAAGAACGACGTTCTCTCGCCCAAACAGAAGGAAGGCCTCAACCCAGGGACTCGGATCTGAGGAGTAAAAGAAGGTGGGAGTCGCGGAGGAAAAGGCAGGTACAAGGGAACAGACGACTCAGATCGGCGGAGGCCCGGGCGTTCTTGCCGCACGCCGCACGCAAGCGAAGTGCTCCTTTGCCCTAAACATGGCCACTCTAACTGTCTTTGGTCTCGACAAGAGTCTGGCTCGGCTTTCCTTTTTTCCTCACCTTCGGCATGACTGACATGTCCCAGTCCCAGCACCTGTGAACTGCATCTCATCCGATATCGATGATCAAGGCCGGTCTTTGTTGACCGCGAGGTGAGTCCTGCTACTGGGTTTCTGGTTGATTGCTCTTGTCACCCAGCTTCATCTCTTCGCCCGGCCGGTTCTCGCGCCTCATTGTCTGTTGGCTGCTCCCCACTGCGCACCGTCCCGTTGTGGGCCCTCGGGGGGCTTCCCAATGTTTGCTTTGCCATGTTCGCAACCCTCAGATCGACCGGCGCCTCATCCTGCAGTAACGTCTGCACTACCACCACGCAGGAATCCGGTAACCGGCGTCGTGTCAGTATTCCCGCTGAGTTCCTCTTCGACTGGAATGTGGTTTCAGGTTCATGCCCGTTTGTCTGTACCCTCGCCTAATGAAATTATCGTGCTCTATCATGATAAGCCTGAGGTTATACATGAAGTGCGGCATCCAATATCAGACTGTGGATTTTGGCTTCCCCCAAGCCAAGCGAGGCAATATAGTTTGCGGAAGCAGCTTTACCCGCCTGCATCTTTGGTGAGCGCTTCCGACCTCACCCACCAGGCAGCTGGTACTGCGTGTTTGGACCCTCAGACTCCTTGACCATACAGCCGAACGAGGCGCATGCAGGGAAGGGACGCGTCTTAGCAATTAAGAAGCGTGTCGAGCAGGAACAGAGAGCTCAGTGGATCATCAAAGAAAGCGGAGGGTTTGTCTGGTCATATCGCTTACAAGGTTTCGAAGTAGGCGGAGAAAATGACTGCACTAAAACCTCTTTCAGGCGTAGCTTGCGGCAGAGACCGCTCGGCTTTAGCGGCAGTCGTGGTAAAAGTTGCTCTGCATAACGGTGCAGGGTCTGCCAACACATTAGCGATGGACAAGTAACCACCTTTAGCCATCCACGACTTCCAAGAGAGCGCCTGCTCGAAAGACGTTTGTGTATAACACGCCATCTCGGATGATCTGACCAGAGGCTTACTGTTGTATGCGAAATGCATGTCGGAAAAGTGTCTTGCAGGCTGCCTTAGTTGATGAGAATGAAGGTGTCGTACTTTGCGATCGCAATGCAGGCCCGCACAACATTCACAAGCGGCGACTTGTGATCAATCCAATCGACGCAAGACCCGAGAAAGGCTGACACGCTCCAAAAACGAGTGGCTGGGTCAGATCTGAGGTCACTCACCAGCGAAAAGTCCCCATTCCAATGCGCTTCCAAGGCGGAACGTCTCTTCGTACATGGAGGGTGAAGAAAGGGAGGATGGCCTCTGCGCAATGACGGCGACCATCGAGATGAAGGAAACAAGATTGCACACTTGTCGTCCGAACTGTGTTGTCCTCAATGCTCACGCACATCCTCTACAACGCGGATCCGGCTTGCCTTCTCAGCCCGTTCTCTCTTCTTACTGCACCAAACACGACATATCTATCTACATTTCGCATGGCCTGACGAGGCGGAAAGCTGTCGACATGCTCGCATCACACATTCAAAGATATTTGTTCCGTAACATGTACCACAGCCGGACCCGCCCGCAGCTCCACTTGATAGAGTGGATTCTGTTAGAGGAGTTGGTTCGTCTGTCTCGGTGTTCCTACGCATGGCTGCTACACGCTTGAATACTTTGAAGATGGGCTGCATAAATGAGCCTAGCCAGCCAATCTTTGGCCTCGCTTCTCTTGTTGGAGCAAAGAAGCTAGCAGGTATCAAGCTACACATGCAAGTCGCGAAAATTGTGATTGACACAGAAAATAAAGATGGGCGCGATCATGCACAGTTTGTCTACATACAGCACCAGTAGCGAGAGACCCTCTTTGCTAACAGCCCTCTTCATGCAGGAGCGCGAAAGCAGTCGACATTGCAGCGAAAACCCCATCCTGCTGACTCTTTAATTCTGACACTCGCCCACACATTTCTTACGTGCTTCAAGAAAAACGCCTCAATGCAATAACGGGGGGTGCAGCAAGGCTATAAACACGGAAATAGTTGATCTATTCCCTCTTTGGTCATTTTCTATTGCCAATCAACGAAGAGACCCTCGACCAGGTCTTTGTCTCCTGTCAGTGCTGGCTGTCACCTGCAACTTTAAAAAAGGTTAAGAAAAAAGACAGGTCTCAACCAACGAGAAGTGGCCCCCTTTCTCTGGCATCCGCAACAAAAACAAGCGGTCACCAAACTAAAGCTGCCACATACCTTTTTCGACTCTGTCGACATCACACGGAACACCTAGATTCTCGTCGCTTAGAGATATAATGTGTTCTCGGCTCTCCCCCTGGAAAAGGTGACTTCAGGCCCACACCTCCGTATGCCCACACCAAACCACCATCGTGCCTATGTACCCGCTTGAAGATGCAAAAAAAAATCCAGCGTCCTCGCAACGAAAAAAAGGGTGTGCTGCAATACCATCTCATCTTGCCCAAGATCCAGACCCATAACAACCCACGTTTGAGCAACTCAAGCACTGAACCTTCTGGGCACGTATAACGATGTGATGGAGTTGTTCGTCCCACAGAAAGCTGTCATGTGTCCATGTTTCGTCATACCGACTCTCCTCTGCTCAAAGATCCATTGCCCAATATTCTGCGAAAGCAGACGTCGAGTTCAGTCATCTGGCAAACAACGGCGTGATGCTCTCGGATGCGCAATCTTTGAGTTTCATTGCTCGAGTTCCCTCACACCAGCTTTTCTCTATCGACTCAGACAACATATCGTAGTCGGCTTCTTCCAAATCATCACACATGCATCTGAGCAGGTAATATCTCAAGTGCAGAGATTTGCCAAAGCTTCCATGTGAAGTTTTCTTGATCGAGAAGGAACACTTGGTCCATCTCAATATCAATCTCCTGACTTGACGAACTGCATCCGTTTCCAACAAGCAGAGTGATGAACTCTGTCTTGTCTGAAGCGGCCACCGCGAACTATTATGCTTTTCCTTATGCATTATCTTTATGTGCTCAGTATCACAGCACGAGTAATTGTGGCGTTCCCGCGAACATCTCTAGAGACAGTGCACAATTCACGCATTGCCATGCACCAAGGAATTTTGAAAAGTTTTGATCTAGATTCTATGATAAGGTTCATCATGTGTGTCACAGGCTTTGGCACATGGGAAGAGATAGAGCAGGAGCTGTTTCAGACGCAGTGTGTTCTGAAGGAGGAAAGTGCATTCGACATACTTGAGATATCATGAAATTCGAACAAGCTGCCACGGTGTTGACTTGACCGCGAATGATATAACCTTGGTCTAGTCAGGAATCTTTTAACATTGCATTATCTTCATCTCGTAACACACAGCTCGTCTCAGACGCACATATACACAGTGTCGACAAGTGAACATAAAAGGTGTTTTGGCTTTTCGAGCCAACGGTCTTGTACAAAGGAAGATCAATGTAAAAGGGAACGTTATATAAGAAACATGAAAAGAAGTATGTAGAGAGAGGGTAGCTGGCTTCACCCTATAAAGAGAAACAAGGAAAGTAGAGAAATGAAAAGATAAAACGCCCTTGGAAGTAAAGAAAAACCTTGCAGTTGGGAAAAAACTCCGTTTCTCGACCTCCCACGTTCGTGCCAGTTTATTCGTGATATGGATAGATTTTGTTCGTCACCGGTTACCGATAACTCCGCCAAGAAGAACGGGAAAGTCATGACACGCATGAAGGTGTTGTGCTCAAGCGACCTTTGAGTCGAGACTATGATGCACCATGAGCGGACGTCATATGTACATATCCGCATGGTTACATTGTCGGTTGCAAGATCGAAAGGTGCCGGAGAATCGACTGCAAAGCGCTATATTGAGCGTACACATCTCGAAGCTCATGCATGAGCTATACGAGAAGATTTACGCATATCGCATGTCTGCGATAGAGCCCTCGAAAGGTGCTCCTTGTGCCGTCTGAAGACCTGATGCAGCGGAACCCTGCGACATCCAGGCGCTGGCAGCGCCTTGTGCCAGTGCCTGCCATTGATCTGCACGGCCTGTCTCTTTCTGACTGTAGAATCGAAGAGCCATCTCCATCATCTGCACCTCTGAAGTCTTTCCTACGTAATTGAAGACTTGCGTTTGCCCTGGTGGCGGCGCTGTGTACTGTCGCATGGGTGACGGTGCGATTGCCACTGGCACGATCCCGTTCTGGCCTGGGGGCAAAACGCAGCAAAGAGCCTTCTCGCCCCAGAATGTGGTAGCCGTAGCGACCTGGTCGCCGAACATGACCTCCATGCCCGGTGTGAACCCGCTACCGTACACCGAGACCTCTATGCCACCAGATGGCGGGCCTTCGGACGGCGTCACCTTGTTGATGATAGGTCCAGGCCGATCTGGCTCGGTCATGGCACCAGGCATAGATGGGTTTGACATGGCGAATGGGTTTTGACGATTTGGCATAGCGTTCGCTCCACCATGCGCTTGCTGTCTTTGGAACGCGGCCAAATTTGGCCCGACCAGTACAGGACTCGGCGCACGGCTCTGGTGAGCAGAACTTGGGGCGGAGTAGAATGCTTGATATGCAGCGCCGTCCATGCTGTTCGTTCGATTCAGAGCAGAAAATGGGAATGTGGTGGTTTCGATAGGGGTTGATGGACCTGTATGGAAATGGGCACGCGATGCCGAGTGCGGCATGGTAATGTAAGACGGGTCGTTATTGCTGCCAATAAAGCCGGCATTGGTTGGCGAAAAGGGCGCCTGGGCTGTGGGTTGAGCCATTTGCTGGTTCGCCTCCATCTTGGTCATGGTAAGCGTACTGGGTATTCTTCGATGGGCAGATGACGATTTGCGTTTCTTGCTGGGACCTGCTTGTCCTGCGCTGGTAGGTGAGCCAGGACGCGACAGATTGCGTGGTGTCATTGTTCCGGGAGTAGTGGCTTGCGAGGGTGGGAAACCTTGCATATGCATGTTGTTGGGCTGATGGAACTGTTGGCCTCCGTAACCGAGACTTTGCAAATTTCCTGTCGATTTGGAGACAGACATTGCAGGCATGTGAGAATGCAGGTCAACCATCGAGTGCGAGGTAAAGGGAGCCTGAGCTGGGAACTGGCCGTCGTACCATACCTGACCAGGCACACTCGACATGGGGTGTGTCTTGTGGTCATCGGTGATCAGGATCGAGTCGGATATGTCTTGGGCCACGACATTGCCTTGGTAGTCCTTGATGGTGAAGATGACTTGGAAGCCATCCTTCTCATTCTGGTGGCGGCAATAGCATGCAATGCGCATAGGAGCCACAACCTGCATTGCAGTCTCTGGTGGGCGGAAGTAATCAGAGGATGTAACGCCGTTGTCCTTGGGCGCCGGCGACTGCTGCCAGTCTTGCCATGGCTTGTACTCGTTGGTGTTGAAGACAATGACGCGTTCCGTCTCATACTTCTCCCAATGTGCTTGCTCTTCCTCCTTCTTTAGCTTCTTGCGTGCAGCTCTCTTGCGCTCACGGTTGATGCAGTTGCTGCAGATGCGCACTTCTCCTCCGTTGGCCGGTTTGTCGTTTTCGTCCACTTCCTCTTCGCCTGCCTTCTTCCCCGCGTTCTGGCCGCGTACCTGAATCTGAGCATTGTCCTGCTGCGCTGCTTGATTCATGGCTTTCTCGCGCAGGTGAGGTTGATTCATGGCACTGGTGCATACGAGCATGGTATGTAGCTCGAGTGTGTCTTCGGCGAGATGAACTTCCTTGGCTAGAAGTTTGGCCTTTGCAATAGTATGAGTTGGCAGATGCAGCATCTTGACGCGCGGCGGCAGATGATCCATGGTCAAACGAATGTTGATCTGTGTCTCGACTCGAGATTTTGCTGGGATGGGGGCAACGTGCAGAGGTATGCGATCGCCCTGTGCCGTAGATGGCTTGGATAGTTCCGGCTTGGGAGCATTCATCACAGGCGAAGGCGTCATGGCGAGAACGCCGGGCGATGCAAAAGCATGAGCATAGTCATTGTTCCACGCAGGGTTTTGATTTTGTGCCGAGTTGTTCCACATCTGACTTGCGTTGAACATGTCATTTCCTTCCGAGGAAGGTGTAGGGTTGTTGAACATGGTGGTGGGCGAGGCCTCTTGCGTTTGTGATGCCTTGACCGAAGCGGGCGATGCGGTACTCGAGCCAAAGAAGAAGTTGGATGGTTCGAGGGTGCCAGCCTGCTCACCTGTTAGTACAAGCTGGTTGCTCAGCACATTCTTAGAGACCTACCGGTGGTTCGGGCTTGATGTGCATGTGATGAGAGTAGTTGCGGTCAACCAAGTCCATGGGCTGGCCACCAGGACTACTTGCAGCGCTGCCAAAGTGGTTGGCAAAGTCTTGTTCTAGAGAAAGATTGTGTAGCGAGTGTAGCGAGGCCATGTTAGTAGTGCTGGCGGCATGAGAGTGCATCATGGGCGGTTGTTGTTCGAGCTTGATGGCCTCAAAGTTTCCTGGCGGAGACTCGGAAGTGGCCGAAGTGTTCTTGCGCTTTCTGCCACTCGTCTCGGAAGACGAGTCTTGCGACGAGCTTTCGGCCGAGCGCGACGAGACTAGTGACCGCGAGTTGTACTGTTGGTGGGAGTGAGGGTGCTGAGCATCGTCGGTCTTGATGTGGTAGCTGGGGCTGTCGGCTTGCACGGTCGCGGCCGACATGTCGAACAGGCGAGCGCTATCGAAGGGCGACTCGGCGGCGGCGCCCAGGTTGTCGTAGAGGTTGGAGAAGGAAGGGTCGTCCCACATGGACATGTCGGCGTCCTGGACGACGTGTGGGTTTGGATCCTGATCCATGGCTGGTCCGGCGCGGGCGGTGGTGCGAAGCGGCTTCGCGGGGTGGGTGGGGGAGGGGCGTGAAGGGCGACGAAATGATTGTTGGCTGGTGGGTGGTGATCTCAGCAAGTAGGCAACCAAGTTCCGGAGTCGCTAGTATGAACAGAGGCCAGTTCGGCTCGCGCAGGGCATGGTGTGTCCGGGTGGTCGTGTACTGGGCGGGAGACGCGGTGGCAGTCGTGCAAGCGGCGGGCAGCGGGCGTGCACCTACGAGTAGTGGCTGTGTGTCGCAAAGGAGGACGGCGACGTTGGCGACGTCAATGTCAGTTGCAAGAGCGAGGTCGGACGGTCAGCAGCCAGCGACAGGTCGAGCGCAGGGCAGGAGGATGCAGGTCGTGTGTCAAGCAAGAGCGAACGGCAGCCGGCGAGACCTGTTACGAGCAACTAGCAGCAACGCTGGAGTGCAGCCTTCGTGCTCAGTGTGGAGATCTAAAGTCTTGGGCATCCTCAGACCTCGAAAACCCAAATTTGTCACTATCACTTTCTATTTAACCCTACGAGCATCCCTCGACTCGGCTGCTAGATACTCTCGCTCTCTGTCTTTCTCTATGCCTAATTGCCCCCAGCTTCAGGACTCGAGACTCGAGACTCGAGACTCGACGTGACGCCGACTCGAGCCCTCTCCGTCTTCCAACTTCCCGCTCGTCCAACTTCCCCTCGCGAATTCGTCATGCACGCCAAGCTGTCCGAGCTTTGCGCCTCCCTCAGTCGTTTGGTCGTTCACTTGAAGAACCGCTGCAGCAGTTGACTCTCTCTCGCGTTTATTGTTTCTGAACCTCTTTTTGAACGTATCCATGATTGGCATCATGCAACTCGCACTTGCTTGCATTCTGGGGTTCTTGACATGGCGTCCACGACGTGCCAATGCCTGCATGTCATTTTTCCATATTCGGTACTTTTGCTGCCTCGGTCTTCTCCGTTCCCGTCACCAAGTACAGTACCAAACTTCCTTAGAACCCGCCATCTTTCCCAGCCCGGCTGCTTTGACTTCCTGCCCTGATGCTTTAGAATACAGGACCTGTAGACAGCGGGTGTCTAGACATGAGATGTCACCTTGAGGCATGCCCTTCGTTTGAGTTTCGGGTGTGTCTAGTAAAGCACTGTTAACGGTCCGAATATATAGACTGCCGTGCCGTGACACACACGGGGATCTGCGATCCTACGAGGTACCAGCGCATGCTGTACCTCTGAGGTTGGAGTGACACTGCATCCCGATCACGACACCTTCCTGCGTGGTAATATCTGTCTCTTGTTCAATCCTTATCCTAGTCCTGTCCGTTCGGGAGACCCCACTCCTCAAGCAGCTGCTGCATGCGGTATTCTGTCGCCCATCCTGTTTCTCGCTGGATGCTCTGCAGCAAATTCAGCACACATCCACGCATAGCGTCAACCTCATCCAGCGAACTGCCTTCACCGACCGCAGTCGTCCTGGTGGTGGAATCTCGCATGCCTAGTACCTGTCCAGCCGTATATAAAGGCTGAACACTGTGAATCCTCGCGCTGTCGTTCTTCAAGCCAAGACCGATGCTAACAATCTCCTCGGCATGTTTCCTGCTCTGCCGCAAGATGGACGCGTACGATGCGTGCCGCTGAGCTAGAGACCATGTACTGCCCTTGGTGCTTGTGCCTGGTTGCTTGATATGTTTTGTGCCTGTCGATTCATGAGGTTTGTTGAGGAGCAGCTGAATCTTTGCAAAGTGGAATGATTGCATCGTTGATGCACACATGGGCCGAGCGAACCATTTTAATGGAATCTTGGTGGCACTTCGTACATTGTTCTGGCGTGGAAACAGATCAGCTTGCGTGTAGTGTGTGAACAACTCGTTGAACTTACGTTGCCCTTGTCGGGCCATTCTGTAGCGCTTGGCTTGAAGCTATGTGGCAATCCCTGTAAGAAACATAGATTAGTATCTACGACTTGAATTGGCTGGCTTGAAATTTACCTCGAACCATATATCAAGTTGCTTTTCTAGCCCATGCCAGTATTCTAGCAGTGCTATCTGTCGAACACCCAAGCCCATCTCATGTGGAAACTCATCGCCGGCAGAAATGAAATTGACCAGCTTCATCATGAGCCAGATCAATGCGTTTGATACCATGTCATCAGCCATCGGCTCATGCACTGCAGGATCGTTGGACGGCAAGATGTATCCTGACTGCGATATATGCAGTCCAGCAGATCGCCACATGGACAAATCTGTTGTGTCCAATCTAGTACTGGTATTATTTATGACTGGCAACTTCATCAGTATATCGTGTTCCGGTCAGTAACATGTTATTGCTTACAGGCGTTCAACATCTCTTGTCGACAAATGTTCCAAAATACAGCCCGACGCCCCTTCGTAGAAGTTGTAGGCCTCGCGGCAAGCATTGGACTGTGATCTGGGGCAGTGTTTGACAGAGGCATTGTACCGTCTTTCGCAATATCAAACAAACTCTTAGCACCGTCCAAATGCCTTGACCATTCTGTGCCTGATGCATCGAGAAACTCGAACACACACAGTATGGCTGTTGTAGCGATCAATTCATCAGAGTCCGTTCGAGACGAGACTGGCGGGGATTCTGAGCGATGATTGACGCCCAGTTGTATCACATCTTCTATCGGTAGCACGACCGTACTCGGTGACTGCTGGCCAGCAGGTGCTTGTCCAGTTTCGTTCTCGAGTGCTTGTCTGAGCAACGAAATCGCTTGGTCGTAGTAGTATCGAGCCTTGTGAGACCACTCTGCAGGAGTCCTCCTGGAGCCGGAACCTTTTGGATGCTGAGACGTGATTCTTGTTCTTCCCAGAGCTTTGGCCGACAACGCGATAGATGCGTATAACAGTAATGGACTAGAAGCTGCTTTTAGGGGTACGTCGACTGCAAAGAACGATCCAAGATCAAACAGATCCATCCATTCACCTGGTCCTTCCGAGAAGTGACGTAGTAAGAAGGACACATCCTCGTCGCTTTTGGGGTCGAGGTCTCCTGATCCAGAGTCTGGCTGGGGCTCGAGCAGATTCAAGCAGGTTTCTGAAAGCTCAGTATCAAGTCTTGGATCTATGGGTGGCGAAAAGGAGCCTGATTCACCCATTCGGCGAGTAGTATTCTGGAGGTAATGGTCGCCTGAAGCTGCGGCAGACAATGCCTCTAATCCATGTGTCGAGCTTGGCATAAATGGATAAGGATACTCGGCTGCGGCGTTCCAAGAGAGGTCGATGCGCTGTTCTGGTTCAGCAGCTTCTGAGACTGTTTGAAAGTGTGATGTGTCCGGCTCATTGTAAGGATTAGAGGTATGCACGAACGTAACTACCTGATATCAGTAGGTTTCTCGAATTTCTCAAATTCGGACTGCTCACGGTTACGTGGAATAGCCACCCAGACACTGTCTTTGCCGAATGTTTCCTTGTATCCATAGAAGCTCTTGAGCCCACCATCAACATTACTGGTGCCCGATCCGTTCATTGATGCATTCTGCTGATGTCTGAAGACAACGCCTGGACTAGGCACACATTGGCGACTAGCCTTTGTGCATTGCCCGCATACTGCAGTAATGCTTTGTCAGTCTCGATTGACCTTTTGAACGTTATCATCGAGGTTTTGCATGGCCTTCTACTCGTACATTCAATGCGGTGTGGGACTGGCAGGATGTGTGCACATAGTGGTACGGTTATACGCTCTCATGAAAATGAGCTTCCGATCCATAGTACTTACTTGGCTTCTGTTCGTCGCATTTGAGCTATGAGATCGTTAACAATATTCCGAGATTGCTTGAGCCAAGGGTGCGTACCTTGCGATTGCGACATGTCAAACTACCAGAATCACTTTAGCCATGCGTGATCTTCGCCCCCACAGGGCTTCGATGCACTCACCATCCAGTTCTTGACCGCATTGTGTATTACTGGCTTCGCCAGTCATTGTCTTCCTTTTACAATGTACGCGTTCGGATGTGAAGAAGGTTGAGGGAACCAGAAGTAGATGGAGGGGGTGAGGCTGAATCTGGGGATGTCAGGGTCGTCCTGATAACACAAGTCAACGAGCTGATTCGATCTTTGAAACCCTCAGAGATCTCATAGTACATCATAAATATGTTTGCGGGTTATGAGGGTTGTGCTGGTTGCTATGGAGTGCGACACATCTGTGTGAATATACCATAGTAACGCCCATCAAGCCGACTGTATGCGCACGACAAAACAATTAACTACACACGGTGGATTGATACATACGGGCAAATTGGGTTGTCCTTCTTCCTTGTTCTGATGATAGTAGTACATCGGAGATACTTTGTTTTCGTTATGTATGTAGCAGTTGCTTCTCCTCGTGGATGCCTCGTAACACCCTTGTCTCCAAAACGCCTACGCCATGCCGAGCTTCAAGAAAAGATGATCGAAAGAGAGTATGGTGGGGCCAAAACAGCTACTTTGCTGTCTTGGCCTTCTTTTTGGGAGGCTCCACTTTGTTTTCCGCATCACTTCCTCCAGCATCAGCCATCTCCTCATCACTGTCGCCACTGCTGTCGTGGGCGCTGTCGTACTCCTCGGCAACATCAGACTCTGACTCGGTATGGAAGTCTTCATCGACAGATTCATCGTCTTCATCGGCTGAACCACGAGCGGCAACGACTTCATCGTCTGAGGAATCGAGATCACCATCTTGCAGCACGGCTGCCATCAAGGCACCTTCTTCCTCCATCTCATTCTTAGTTTTGATGCCCTTCAGCTGGAAGAAGTTCTCCAATGACTTTTGTTCTTCACGGTTAATGTTCGAGAACTGGTGCTCACCACCACCCTTGAGTGAGACAGATATGTCAAAGGTACGGGAAGCACTCACAGCGCCACCAACTCTGGACATGGTGATGGCGGAGACGTTGTCAAAAGCGATGTAAGTAGCAGGCTTAGGCACGAAGAGGAAGGCGCGTTCCAGACAGAAGAGATGACCCTCGTTGGCCTTGACCGAGCATTTGACACCGGACTGCTGGTGGTGCGAGTTGTAGTCGCGACTGGGTTGCAAAATCTTCTTGCCTGTCAAGCCCAAGAAGATTTTTGAGATGACAGTGGCGATAGGGGCCTCGTAACGAGGTTGCAGTTTGCCCTTGTACTTGTTCTCGAGATCTTCTTCTGTCATATTAAGATCGAGGACAATGTCCTCTTCGCGTTTGAACTGCATGACCAAGAATGGGTAGCGAGTCTGACCCTGGCGTAGCGGAGGATCGAGGCCGATACAGATGAGCTGGTGGACGTCGTCGGGCTTGGGCAGAAGGAAGAACTTCTTGATGGAATCGTACTGGATCTTGTAGTCGTAGGTCTTGCCACGAAGGCGGAGGGAGCTCTCGTAGAGATCAATGTCGAAGCGTCCACGAGGGGTGAGGTGCAGAATATCGAGGAAGGTGGCGAAGGTAGCGCCGGCGACTTCGCCGATTTCTGCTTTGTCCATGAGCATTTCGTAGAAGAGGTTGGCTGCGTTTTGCTGGTCGTCCTCGCCGTCAGCCTCGCTGCCGTCTTCGTCGCCCTCTTCCTTCTTCTCCTTGCGGGTTGCTGTTCCGGGGATGTAGAAGCGCATCTCGACCATCTGGTCCACAGAGCCGCCAGCCTTTTTGCCCCTGCCTCTTGCGCCTCCAAGAGCGCCGTTCGTACCCGTCTCGTCGCCATCGCCGGGGAGCGAAAACTCGACAGCGACCTCGTTCTTGCCGGCGAGGTTGGTGTTGGAAATTTCGGTGTAGGGAATTTCGAAAGCGGGTTGGTTGCGCACGTTGAAGGCGAGTTCGGCCTTGCCGAAGTCGGCCTTTCCCCAGTTCCAACCACGCAGGGCATGCTCTTTCTGTTCGAGGTTGATGCTGTACCACAGCTTGAAGCATCTGGACAAACGGTCGTAGTCCTGCGGCAGAGTTAGCTTGGTCGGAGCACGACGGTGGGCGTGTCAAGTGGCGTACATCGAGCATGAAGCCGTCCAACTGAATGACGCCCGAGTTTCTCGAGTAGATCTTGACTTCAAAGCCTCTTGCGGCTCTGCTCCACTGTGATGAGATGATCTCGGCCTTGTCGAGGGTGAAGGTGTCGCCAGGGCCCGATGGCTTCCAACCCAGACCAGACTCGGCAAAGCGACATTTGCCAGTCTGCTTGGAGAGATCGAGGTAGATGTTGTCAAAAGTCTCCCTGCAGCGCACGCGTCAGCCCGTGCATTGTTGCCTTTGAATGCCTCGCCGCAGACAGTATTCAGACTGCGGTAGCCTTACTCACATGGTGGGCAATCAAGTTGATGTGTAGTGATGAAAGCGCTGTTGGAAGCCTTCTCGGAAGGTGCGAGAGGACAGAGAAGAAGCGGCGGCGAAGCGAGCTCCGAGAGAGTTGCACGGCGTGTTGGAGCGCAAATTAGAACAAGCGTGTCGTCGATAGAGGCAGTGAAGAGGCCGTGAGAATAATGTACACAGATGAAAACGAGTAGCCAAAGCAGTTGTTGATGGACGACTCAGCCAGCGCAAAGAGAATCCGTCGCGTTCTTGCGCGTGTCGTCGCGCGCCAAGCTTCATGTGAAAGCTGTATCTAAATAGCTGATTATCTACCATGGGGTTCTGACATCTTCACCACTGTCACTCGTTCTGCTGATCGAGTCTTTGCAGCAATCACTCTGCTAAGCATGTCTTCTCAGTTGTAGTGACAGAGAACCAGCAACTCGAGTCATGGTTCATTTGCTCTCTATAGCCAGCTATGGACTCCTCCCTGTCAATAACTGACTTGTTCTTGACACCATTGGCTGAATATTGCAAGATCATTTCATCATCGCTCCAGCTCTGACCGCACACGGAGTAGGAGCGCAGCAGCTTGAACAACCCATGAAATGCCATCATATTGGCCAAAAGCGCCGCGATGCTCGTCGAGCTATTTGCCCAGGCGAGCTTATATCATCGAGAACTTTCGTAGATTACGAAGCAAGATCCCGACCAGGTTTCCTACCGTGATTGGTTACAGGACAAGCCTAGATCGATCGGACTTGATAATCCTTGTGCATACTGTCAAGCCAGTCGATCCCAGCCCACAATGTGCCCGCTCTCCAACCCGGACTCGAACCGAGCACATCGTTCCATGCTCGGTCTAAGTTGGCACCTATCCGAGCATGGTACATGTACCTATTGCAAGTCCTGTTGCTCTCATTTCTTGACAAATCCTCCGAGCTCCCAAAACAGCCTGTCATGCTAACCTGGACTCAGGCACACTGCGTTCCCCACGTGTCGATCCCCAAGTGGTGTCTGTCAAAGTTGCGAGCCCTGACCTGAATGGCCCGCTATGACGGCCTTGCACATGTGCTTCCAAGGGGGTGCAGCGAGTTGCAAGGGAGGTCAAGATGCCCCCTTCTAAATGCAGGAACATCAACAGTCTCCCAACACCAGAGTCTATTTTTGCAGTGTCTCTTGTACAAGTGTTTCGACTTGTAGGATTGTCGAACAATCTGCCAAAACCACAAGGATACTTCCAAGTATTGTACTTGGCCAGAGTGTCTCTGGAGTCTGAATCCTTCCGCTGATTTTATTGCCAACTCAACCTTATAAATGGATCATGAAGAGAGGATGTACTCGAGTACCTGCTTCTCCACATGCATGAGCCCTATGCAACTCACCCAAGCGAGCCATATGCCTGCACCTCTGGAACCGTATTGGGAGTATTATTGGGAAATGATCGCAGAATATGACCGAATTCATCGATACTTCTCGTTGCATCTCGTCGCATTCGCGTCCGTGGTCTGGACGGGTCATGAGCAACAGGGACTTGCTGCTTTGCCCATTATGAGACGAGCGTAAGATGCAAGCGAGTCTACGAAAGTCCATGCGCTTTTGGCAAGTACCGGCTGTCTTAAGACGGCTAGCATTCTTGCGCGAGCATACCAATGCCGCACGCTCTGGCACGTCTTTTAGCTTCCTCACAACTAGTCATTCGCACCGGGCTCAAGATATTCCGGACAGCCACTATGGCTTCCATCTCGCGTGCGATTGCTGAACCTTGACGAATTCTGGGGTTGAAGTTTCTTCCAACGAGATTCACATGGCCTGTTCAGAAAACGGCTGGCTTCCATCGACGACCGCCCATCATTTGCCGAAATGGGAAAGATCGCCTCCCCCGCGCACGGATCATTGCTTGGGTGTTCTTCTCTAGAAAACGTGCCTAGCCTTCGCGCGCTCCGGAACGCCAGTCCTTAGTCGTTGCGCCATTCGGTATCATTGGTGTGCTTCTAGCAGAATGCCCTTCCAAAGTGGTATAGCTCGCTCGGTGACCTCCTGCCAATTGCTGCCACGGCACTAGGACATATCCGACACCAAACGGTCGGGGAGGCCATGCAGACTGCTGGCGCGACAAGCCTGCACCAGAAGTAAAATTACTGTTGCATGTCAAGTCAAAGCATGTGTCCCCTCGTGTTCTGCGGTTGTGCCATCCCGACTCCTGGCAGCAAGATCGTCTCCCGGCATTCTGGATGGGTTGGAGCCGGACAATAGTTGAGCGGGAACAAACGAACCCAAATTGTCACATCTGACGCCGTATATCGTCAGTCTGCTCGCTGCCAGGCGGACAGATCTGCAGCCAATCTCAGCCATAGACCACACGACCCAATTAACTTTCTGCAGCGACGCCACGGTGTAGGTTGATAAGCCTCATCAAATCGTAGGGCAGAAGCGACAGCGCCCATTCCTTCGTGTAGACCTTGACCAGGGTCCACTGACTGAGTCAAAAACAGCATGTGGTTCGTGTGCTGCGGTTCCGTTTCCAGAGGCGCAAAGACTTCCACATGCCATCTGGTGAGCCCAATGCGAAACAGATAAAGCTCATGCTTGCCCCCGAAGCGAGAAGACCACAGTCCAGTCTCCTTGATATTATCCTACTATATACGAGTTCAGCTGTGTTTTTACAGTCAAAGCAGGCCTCGAACAGGAACGAGCTTGAGCTTCAGACAACCGCTCCTACCAACCGCGTCCCGCCTTTCCCCAATCGGTAAGGTACCCAGCTGTCTCTTGGAGGATCTTCCGGCCCATCACTGCATTTGTCCTATCCTCGGATATCTGCACCCTATCATTGTGAGCAGATCGCAGTGCGGTTGCTTGATTCGGGAAGTTGATTCCATTTCTTTTTCTTCTTGCCTACTGGTAAGTCTCAAAGAGGATGATTAGAGCACACACTTAATAGATGCTTACCCCATCTTCAGGAACCTCTTGATCTCTTGTGGAGTCTCGCCTCTGATACCAGTCTGCTGGGACAACCAATTATCCACAGAATACAGATCGACATGCTTGCTTTCAGTCCCTGTCCTATCAACATGGCGACCACACAAGAAGAGGAATACCCTCTATACGCATTCTCCGGACTGCCGACACACACATCGACTTACCAATCCGGCCACTTTTCGATGCCCCAGGCCGACAGCAGCTTCAACTCATACAACATTGAGCAGAACAGCGTCTCCGAAGCACCTTCCAGCTACATCCTAGAATCACACAGCTCCTCACACAGTGTGCAGCTTTCGACTCCTCTTTATTCGCCCACCAACACCTCTGCTAATTACTTCGAACTCCGACCCAACCGTTCGGTCAAGTCCGAATCGGCAGCTTCTATGCTTTCCTCGTCCAGGGGGTCTCCTTTGATGGGATTCGGGTCATCCTCAAACTGGACTCCAGTGCACGGAGTCGGCACCAGTGTACTTCAGCAAGGTCATCTCAGTCACCAAATGCTTGTCAACGATACCTTCAACTATGCCGCCCTCTCACTGCCCGACAAGCCGGGATGTGTTGGTAAGCTTTGCATGCTCAATCGCACATCCATCAACATTCTAACCTCTGCCTGACAGACCCTACTCTGATTCAACCCCTCTCGCCCATCCCACCAACGACGCAGATGCAGTCTGACTCCAAGCGTCTGTTCCCTCACCCTCCATCTCCGACACCATCATCAGTACCCTCAAACAAAAGTTCTGGTGTTCTCAGAACCAGCTCAATACGATCCACCCGACCAACCTCTCCTTACGTCCCGTCACATTCATGGAATCCCTATCCCGTATCATCGTCATCAAGGCGCCAGTCTATTTCTTCGGCGCACTCGCACAACTCCCGTCACAGCCAGTCCTCGTTGGACTCTGAGGAGAACAAGGGTATCTGTCCTATTGCATCCTGTGGTAGACACATCAAGGATCTGAAAGCTCATCTGCTCACCCACAAGAATGAGCGACCCGAGAAGTGCCCCATCACCTCGTGCGAGTACCACGTCAAGGGCTTTGCTCGAAAGTACGACAAGAACAGGCACACTCTGACCCACTACAAGGGCACAATGGTCTGCGGCTTCTGTCCAGGAAGCGGCAGCTCCTCGGAAAAGAGTTTCAATCGTGCCGACGTCTTCAAGAGGCATCTCACCTCAGTACATGGTGTCGAACAGACCGCACCCAATGCTCGTAGGAGAAGTGGTGGAAGCTCAAGCTCCAAGACTGCCCACAACAAGATTGGCATCACTGGCATGTGCTCAACTTGTGGTGTCGCGTTCGCCAACGTTCAAGACTTCTATGAGCATCTCGACGACTGCGTCCTTCGAGTCATACAACAGGGTGACCCTTGTGAAGCCATCAACGAGCGAATCCTGAGTTCGATGGTCGATGACCAACAAGTCAGAGAAACTCTGGACAGACACTCATTGAGCAGCGCTTCGAGCCTTACAGGTCCTCCCGCCTTCACCGATGACGACGAAGACGACGAGGACGAGGAGCGACACATCAAGAACGAGATGGTCTCTCCTGTTCTGTCCAACAAGAACGTCAACGATGCGACTCGGCAGGGAATGACCTACTCCACAGGTGGCGTTTCTCTTCACTCTGCCACAAAGAACAACAAACGCCGCAAGGACTACCCTCCCTCTTGGAACGCTCCTCCAGAGAAGATGAAGATGAAGAAGAGAGTCTTGTGTGTGTTTGACGGGCCGCGCAGACTCTGGAAGGATGACTTGATGCTCGGCATCGACAACCAAATGCGAGAGCCTCTCTCTGGCAGAAACTGGGTCACCAGCCTGGACGTCCAGACTCTTCGAAGGGCTGAGGGCATCCTCGAGGCGACAGACGAGGAGAAAGGCTCATGGTTGGACGAGCGAGGCAATCCCTTCCTTTTCGCAACAGCCTTTTGATTGTCATGATTGACCCCGACTTGAATTTTCCTTTTGTATTTTTGTGTACAGCGAGCGCATGGAGTTTCTGGCGCAATGTGGGATGCTTATAGATATACTGTCGCTGCCTCCTTCATGTTTGATACCACTTTGCTATTATATCACAGCAGCGGACTTTGTTCCAATCTTCTATCTAGACAATTAAAACTATTTTTAATCCAACAATTTATTTTCAAGATCTCTTACTATGCCCTTACCCCATACATCAAAGCGAAGCCTGAGGCCTGGTGGGTGGGCAGAGCGAGCAAATTGGTTGACAGGAGCCCTATCAGGGTACGAATGCTAATGTACAATAGGGCGATATAGACTCCAACGGGGTCTCAGGGGCGAGGTACCTATAGCGACTTTCTAGAACAAGTATCTCCCACGAGAGACAGTGGCTTGCTCAATGCCAGCTGACCCTCCAGCGACTGCTCTCGATGTACAATTTCATCGGAATTCTTGTTTCGAAGGATTGTGCGCGACTGTTGATGGGCAGATGCAAAGAGAAGACAACGTTTCCGGGGAGAGAGGGGGGCGCCGGGCAGGCTCGGTTGCTCCTGCATATCAACAGCGAGGGCGCACAACTACTGGAGGAACTGCCGCTTCACGCGGTTTCTCGACAGTGTGACATGCCTTTGTCGTTGTTATCAGTTGCGTTGTTCTGTCCCCGACTCCCGCGCCAAGTTCATTTTTGACGCACGTCGGAGCGTTTGATCCCAATTGGGACAAGCTGCAAAGTTTGCTTGTAGGTTTCTTTGCGGATGGTGCGTTGCATGCCATGGGTCGTGCCGATTTCTGAGTTTGGCAACGGGAGGAACATGTCTCGTTGTACTCTTTTCTGTCGAGTTACACAAACCCTTTCGAGACAAGTCTAATGTGCCGCGAGAAGCGGACAACGTCCGTCGCAGAGTTGAAAGGTTCAGGGACCTTGCACTCGACTCGACAAACTTCGTCCGTTCTCGTTGTGACCTTTCACTCTGTATGGCAAGTGGGGGCTTGAAGGAGCGAAGTCACACTTTCCTCAGACTCAGACTTTCTCCAGACTCACACTTTCCTCGGATGAAGGTTCGCCTTGCTGCGTGACTGGATCGCTCTGTAGAGTTCCACAAGAGCAAGTCTTGCTTCACAACATGTGATGCATCAATCATAGGCTCATACCGTCTCCGCTACGATGACCGTCAACCCGCCTACGGCTGAATTGGCAAGATTCTCAACGACGGCTCGAGATGTGCCAGACGTAAACATCCAAATCGTCTCGTAAGAACGATTCACGAAGAGACTCTCCCGTACAAATGCCCCTCCCAAGAAGAACTCTTGTTTCCTATTGAGCCTGCTCACAACATAGGCAGCCAAAAATATCATCCAATCCATCACGAGAGAAAGAGGACAGTCAATGATAAGATATCAAAAATCTTCAGAACAGGCCATTAGCATTCATGACATATATAGCATCACATCCTTATGCGAAACAGGATAACCACAGGATAACCAAAGAACAACAAAATTGTCTTCGTTCAGACATGCCGGAGCTCTCAAGACAGGTAAAAAAGACACAGCCAAAAGACAGATCGTATTTCTGTCAACGCCCGCAAAAATCAGACAATAGCAGCGAGATGCTCTAAACAAGCTTCTCAGGAGGAGGATGCGTAGTCGATGACTTTCACATCGGTGAGGGTCAGGGGAGCCACGTGTGTGCTGCTGGATGTGACTTAGGCATTTTGTTCCTCGGCAATCAAGGCTTGATCGTCACTGCCGACTTCGAGTGCAGGCTCATCTGCGGCTTGATCATCAGGCAAATGCTGTTCGGCTCTGGACTTGGTCTTTGTACGTTTAGCCTTGTTTGGAGGAGTGACCGAGTGCCCTTCGACCTCATTGTCCTTGCTGGAAGAAGCAGTGGCACGCTGTCGTTCCTTGGTGATGCGTGTCTGTGATTCGTTGGTCGCGACATCAGCACCGGTGGGCTTCGTGCCTCTACTCAGCTTCAGTATGATCTTTGCAGGAGCCGAAGGGCCACTTGGGCCGGAGGACTTGGTATCGAGGGTTTCTTCCTTGGACACGACAGAGACATTGGTCGGAACGTGGTCAGTGGTTGACACAACAGCCTTGGGTATCGGATCAGAGGTAGTTTTGATGGCCTTGAATCCACTAGAAGCGGGCAGGGTGTTTGTTGACAAAGGGCCATGTGTAGGTGTGCTTTCTGGTTCACTCGCACGATCTGAAGTAGAAGCAAATCCAGTCGGCACTTTCATGAGCAAAGTTTTCTTGAGTGCAGGACGGCGTTTCTGCTGGGCCTCAAGCTGTTCTTTGTCGTGCTGGCGTACATGAAGCAGACACTCAAAGGCAGGAAGATCTTCAATGTTGCCGTCTGCCAATTCGGTCTCCAGCCAATCAAAGAGAGTACGAAGCTCGTCTGTGGTCTTGTTGTTGCCTCCAAAACGATTTTCGAATGCGATGGCGAAGAGCACTGGTGTGTTGCTGGCTCTCTTGACGTCCGCGCTCTTGTCGTCCAAGTCTTCAGCGTCCACCTCTGCGGCTACATCCTCTCTTACAGCTCCTTTGATCTTCATCTTCTCTGTGAATCTCTTCACCTTTTCTTGCATGGCTTTCGTCAACTGAACCTTGAAAAGGCAATCGGGACGCCATGCTTCGACTCTGTTGATCAACTCTCTACAGAGAGGTAGCTGTATCGATGCCAAGTGGGGATGAAGCTTGTGTTCGTAGCGCTGGTAGCATTTCCTGCATAGAAATACTCGCACGCTCTTAATTATCTGATTCCATTCACGCTTGTTGTGGCCGAAGAAAGAGGAAACGACTGGGCGCGCTGCAGACCTTGATGGAAGATACTCTTGGAACGTGGTACAGGCATTGCCGCTCAGGAGATGCTCGGAACACTCAAAGTGCTTTGGTTTGCCTGCTCTGAAGAGGGCGTTTGCGCGCTCAGTCTCCCAGGTTCTTTTTGTGGAAGCAGATAGTTTCGAATAACCTTGAGCCTTGCGGTAACTGTCCTCGAGAAGATCGCTATCGCTCATGTATTCGTGGTCAACTTTGGCTGAGAATGGCGACGGGGATTCAGTAGCAAGTCCCACATCGTCGTCTGATGTGACGATCCCAGCCGCGATGAGGGGCCCTTCGAGTCGAACAACGCCTTGGCTGGCATCCTCAAGTCCGGCTGATTGAATGGAGGCGGCAGGCTGCGTGTGGGCTGAGGGGTCCTCATGATCAGTCTCTTCATGTCCGCTGTCAACGACTCCGGAAGCATCTGATCTTTTTGTCTTCGAGGATTTGGACACGTTTGATTCCTCAGGCAACAGATTGCTGAATGTCTTTGGAGCATGAGACTTGACGAAGCGCAGATCCCGCGAAGATGGAGACAAAGACATCTTTGTCCTGTACTGGAGTTCTCGAGTGATTGTGAGTGTATTGATATAACAAGGATGAATGTAAGTCAAGTATGCCAGATTGTTCCAACAAGAGTGAAGCGGTAACGAGAGAGAGGTTGAAGGACGGGAGGTTTGCTCATATAGTCTAGGGGATAGAATCTTCATGTGGCATCCGACGCATGTGCTGTTGTTGTCAGCCTGCCAGTGCAGGTAAGAAACATGTATCGTGATGTATGTTGACGAACATGCCAGCAAAGCTCTTACAAACTTGATCTGATGATAGCTAGATTGTGAATGCACATGCTTCTGAATAGACCTAGATCGCATGATCTGACCATCGATCTCATGTGCTGGCGCGCTCAAAGAAAACAGTCACTGAGAGTCGTCATACCTGTCTGTATCTCACCTTTCAGAGATGAGATGAACCTTGCAGGACGGACCTTAGCATTCTGGGACGAGATCATGGGCAAGATTATCAGCATGATATCCGAGATGCTTGTGTTGAAACTATCCAGTGCATATAGAAGATACGGTCAATCTGGATGTATGTCAGACGTAACTGTGCAGCAATCAAGACGAGATCGATTACCCACTGGTCAGCAAATCTCAGCATCTCTGTGTGCGAACACGATTACTTATAGACCTACAGCGTGACCCAGAGAGAACAGCAAGCGGAACTTCTCCATGGCCGCTATGGTTTCCAAATTTGAGCGCCCTCTCAAACCATATTTGTTATCTCTGGCATGACGACTTGCATCTCGCCTGAGCCGTGATATAAATGTTGCAATCTTTCACTGAGCAGAAGGAGCAATAATTTTTCCTGTCTGGAAGGCCATTCAAAGCATGGTGCCTGATCAAGAAAGAGCGAGTAAATATTTGACGGAAGGAGAGTCTGTCGAGGAGTCGAGCGCAAGCTGTGGCGGTTAATAGGTATATCTATAGTTCCATGTCCCATCGTCTAGTCGTTAGTTTTTGCTATTTCCACATACCTTATAAAGACTTGTTCCCAGACCTCTCGAGAGCTTGATGATGGCAGGCGTTGTCGGTTCGACTTGCCTTTCGAAGACAGCGGAAACAGTCCCGCGCAAGCTCTGGCGAGCCGGGCAAGGCATCACCGGTCGTGTTGGCCGAAGGGAACTTATCAAATACCCAGACGTCTGTATGGTACTTACACCTACATATAAGAAGGTACAGGTATCGCCGCATATCACAGGGTTGAACGTTGTCTCGACATCTTCTGAAACATGGCCAAATTCAGCACTTCTCCATATCAACTAGATCTAGGTGAACTGGGCTTTATCGAAGGTCTCAATGTGACCAACAAGTCGTCGTCAAACGTTCTCTGCCACTATTTTGGAGGCATCCCCTATGCTTATCCTGCAGCTCGTTTTCGGGCACTCCGACCTCTTCCTCTCTCACATCGCTACGGTACTCAAGAAAAGCCTGCCAAATTCACCGGTCAAGTTGGAATATGTCCACAGCCAGGCTTTATCGGTTTGCCCAACCCTAGTATTTGGAATGAAGACTGCCATCAACTAAATATCTGGATACCTGCTGGGGAGCGACCTCCAGAAGGCTGGCCAGTATTCTTTTATCTGTTTGGTGGATGGCTTCAGTTCGGAGTATGATTATTCGATGATATGTCAGATTCAACAAGGACAGCTATGCTGATATCATTTGCGACTACAGGATCCGAATATGGCCCCGGAAGCGTTAGCAGAGCTACTGAGCGAGACAGCCTTCAAAGCCATTGTAGTCATGCCTGGTTACAGGGTCAATGCCTTTGGCTTTCTAGCAGGCAAGGAACTGGAAGATGAGGCAAGAGCGAATGGCGAAACGTACTCGAACTTTGGCTTCTGGGATCAACGCACGGCATTGGAGTGGGCTCACGATCGGATTGCGTCTTTCGGTGGTAACAAAGACAACATCACCGTTGCTGGATACTCGGCTGGCTCATATTCGACTTTCCAGCAGCTTGCTTACGATGTGTATCTTCCACAAAGGTCCTCGATCATCAAGAGAGGTATTGAAGTTTGCTTTCCTATTGTATGTATCGTGCTGACAGTCTTGCAGTCTGCATGCTCTCAAACGGTCCAGGTCTCCAGCCTCGTTCTACCGAAAGCCGTCAGAAGCAATTTGATGAGCTCCTCGGATGGCTCGACATCCCTCTGTCACTAGATGCGGCAGAGAAGTTGTCTCGACTTCGAACAGTTCCAGCTCGTCAGTTGGTCGCTGTTCAGAGCAGCATGAAGTTCCATGAATTTCGCCCGGTTGCAGATGGCTCCTTCATTAATGACAACTTGATAAGCAGCATCAATGATGGTTCGTTCGCGAAACAATTGAAAGACAGGGGAGTCAAGATCATGAATGGAGAAGTCTGCGATGAGCACTACCTCTACGGAGTAAGTTTATCACTCCAGATCCTCGCTAGGAGCTAACATAACAAAGGCGTGGCGCACCCCTGATTGGAATTACGATGCTGTCTACGAACGTCTGATCGCGGACTACCCAGAGTCTAAGGTCAAGAGGCTCATGGAACTTCGTGTTCCAGGCAAGAGGCTACCTGCATTTGCGGAAGACTGGCCTGACTTGTTCGGTCGCTTGTATGCCGATGTGCAAGTGCACGATCTTGAACGTGGTTTTGCAGATCGCCTTTCTAGGGGCGGATTGACTGTGGGCAAAGACCTTCTTCGTTACCGTATCGAGTGGCGTGCAAAATGTGCCGACAATATTGCACCTCCAGAGTGGAAAGTTACACATTCTACGGATCGTGCAATTTGGTTCTGGGGCGCTGGCTTGGGCCAGGGCTTGACTGCAAAGGAGAAGGTGATTCTTAAAGACCTGAATACAGTCTTTGCGCGTTTCGTAAAGGGAGAAGATGTACAGTGGAGTCAACAAGGCCCGAAGTTGGTATACAGACTCAATTCTGCAGGTCAGATGGACATGTGGGACGACGACAGATGGGAAAGAGGTCTCGAGGGCTGGGAAGCCATGAACAGTTGAACGTTACACGTATCAGAACGATTGCCTTTCCGTGTTCTCAATACTGTCACAACATTACAGTTGACGACTCTCCCAGCACGATAGGTTGGTAAAGGTGTTTGTTTGCAGCGATTAATTCTCTGATGTGTTCTCGTCGCCTTCAGACTCAGACCCCCAATCTAAACTCGATTCAGACTCATCATAGTCTTCCTCCAAGTATGTATCTTTCTCCGGTAGACGACCCTTATACCAATCAGAGTATCGAGATCGAAGTCCCCTCATGTTCTCAAAATCTAGACCTCGACTGTAGACACCGAGTAAGTCCATGAGATTTAACTTCATCCAACCAGGGTACTCTTCGCGCTCATCCAGATGATCTTTATCTATAGCTTTGATATAGGGTGGCTGATCTCGAGGCGAAAAGTCTAGCTCAGGATTTTGCGAATGGATATTCCCAAGGACATCTTTGTCAACAACTAGGAACATGTAGCTCTCGGGCCATATTCTTTGCTCCCCAAAGTCTTGAGACGCTACCCATGATTGAAAGTGCTGTCGGAGTTGGTCGATTGTAGTGCCGTCGAATTGCGATCCAGTCATCCAATAGTGTTGCTGCCATAATCTAGCCAGGCGGCCATTCTCGAGCTGCGGGCCTGGAAATCCGTGTAGAGGCCACGTTTCAAACATGGCAAGGAATTTTGTCCAGTCTGCTTCCGACGAGTAATCTGTGCGATAAATGGCGAAGCCCCAGCGCTGCTTCCGCGAGAGTATTGTTGTGTAATTACTCATGGTGAGTTCAAACTCAAGATGATGTTCTGATTGAGTGCCGAGACGTTTCTTTGCCTGCAAGGGACCGGACAAATTTGCTTGGGTTGTATGTGGTTATAGAAAAAGTAGAACAAAGAAAGAAAAAGACTGCTATAATATTACCAAAAGAAGATAAGAAAAATGCTTTAACTCTACAGGTTAGATAGACATATAAAATAATGACAGATGGGAAAAAAGGTCTTATAGGGTGGAAAGCTATAAACGATTAAACATTATATATAAGAGCAATTAGCTTTTTGGAAGACTGTTATAACGTTACAGTTGATAACTCTCCCAAGACAATACGTGCTGCTATTGTTAGCTATCAAAATGCACAGTTGAGTTTAAAATGTAGATGTGACCCCAGAGATATCCTAGAATAGCATCCTCTCCGTGGATGCTACTATTTTCTGTTAAACATCGTGCATTTTGATAGCTGTGATGTAATGCTCTTCCGTGCCCGAGATGTCCCTAGTTGTCTTATATTATCTTGTTACTCTTAAGACCTGCATGTCTCACTCGAGAGACCCTCGAAGACATTTCTCACATCCACCAGTGTACAGACATATGCTCCGGCTGCTGTGACCAACAGCGTGTTGTCTTTGCATCGACCGTATCATCGACCAACCTTTCACTTGTCTCCTATGAATACTCCGTACTATTCCGTCGTCTTTCCGTCAAATGTCGACCTGGCTTTTGTCTTTGTATCGGCCTATCACTCGTCTTTCGTGATCGACGACATACCGTTCTGTCGGTTCTGCACCAACCCTTCACTCGTCTTTGTGTCGACCCCTAGTCGTCTCGACAGTGATACACGACTCGTGCCCCCGTGGTCAACCCCCCGACGACCATCCTCTTGTCGTTCGAGTAACCTCCTTCGCTCTTAGTAACCAGGCTCTTGTCTTCTTACTCTCTGTGCGTCAAACCACTTATACTTGTATCATGACCATTCGAAATAGGAAACTGACAGAGATACACAACCAGCAAAGATGAATGACTACAAGAACATCGTCAGCATGCGAGTCACAAGACTCACCTATCAAAGCGAAAACTCACTTTTCGGCCTCTGGACACTACCCAATCCGCTCGATGGTCCTTCTTTCGCCCCGTGTTACGCGCCATACGGAGAACAATCACCCCCTATCAACACTCCCCCGACACCCGAACAAACAACAGCAGTCCAGAGCATCGAGAGCGATATCCTGAAGCCATGGGAAAAAGGCTCAAAAACCGGAAAGAAGATTAAAAAGGGCAGGGGACCTAAGAGTCGCGTCGAGAGGAACCCGGGAAGCGATGCTACTGGTAAAGACACAAGTAACAGCAACAACAGTAGTGGCAGTGAGATATCGACTGCTGCGACATCGACCCAGTCATCGTTGCAAAGCTCGCCTGCTTTGCGTACTAGACAGTACCCGGTGCTCGACGTCGCCGACGCCCGTGTTCCTCGTCTCGCCCCTGATAGATCCTACCATCCCGACACTGCACAGGCTGCAATCGCACAGTCAAGGAGTACGTCAATTAACCATGGTTTCTTGACTTGGACTAACACGGGATGTGTAGAGAGAAAGCACGACCGCGTCGACAACGAGGCTCCTTCAACGTCGACAAAGGTGTACAGAAAAGAATAAGTAAAAGAAAAGAAAAAAAAGGTATACCCCTTACAATATTTCCTCGACTCCCACATTCAATACTGACCCAAAAAGTACAGCCATAGAAATGCACAGTAGTCTAAAGGTTCTGTGGACGTCCAGAGAAAGGCACTTTATATAGGGGTCAGCGACAAAGCAAGGAGGTATGTAATTTCCGCCCAACTCCCTTGCTCCAAGATGCAATGCTAACTACTTTGAGTAGCCATAAAAATGCACAAAACTTTTGCGATTTTGCAAATGTCCACGGAGAGCCCTGCTGCCAATGGGCTCTCACTGGCACATTTGCATTTCTTGGAGACATTCTTGCATTTTGATAGGGTCATGAGATTGGGATGGTTTGGGGTGGGAGCAGCATGATGGATTTTTCTTTTCAGTATGCATTTGGTAAAAATGCAAGTTATCCAATATGTTTGTTTCTCAAGGTCTGTTTGGTCCACTCTTCAACTCTTGTCCCAAGCCGGAATGCTGTGAATTGGTGGACGTCCGCCGGTAGACATTGTACTGGCTGCGGTAGAGGTGATGGAGGTTTCACTGGCTATGCTGGGTCTGCGGATATCCTGGTCGTCGGAAGGCGGTAGAGATGCAGTGGATGTGATTGGAGAAGAATTGTTCGCTTCGCTTGCGCTGGCTTGATGTCAGTAAATGACAACAACAGTGCAAGTAGCAAAAGATAGTACCGGCGGTCGCATATCTGCTTGTGCAGCTTTACCAGCTGGTTGAACTTGCCGACATCAACAGGGCCGAGTGTGGAAGTGTCGTGTTGATGGGTCTCTGCGACTTTGGCGATGCGCTCGCAACTGACGCACATTGCTTCCAAGGTCCTGACTCCGATGTCCTGTGGCTCCCAACAAGCTCCTAGAGTGCGCTCTGCGCGTGCACATCGGCCGTTGGGCGCGACAACTGGGCGACCATAGTGGCCACACAAGTGGTAGTAGGGGGTGTGTACCAGACACATTGCGCCGCTGCGCGCGACTGCTCAAGTGACTGTGACAGCACGAAGAGTGACAAAGCTAAGGAGCTCAAGGAGCTTGAAAAAGACTTGAACGCGTCTCGAAGGTGTTGGAACAGTCATCCTGTCGTCGACCAACCATCGTCTGCTTTCACAAGCGAGGTGAGTCGCTTTGCGTCTCCGAGACGCTGCCAAAGAGGCTGCTCTGAAACTTATAATCTCAATAAGTCGCAAAGGCGGGCTGTCATGCGCGCACGTGGAGTGAATGGAGAAGCACGTTGTGAACATGAGAACACAATCTTGCATGTTGGATGTTTCGGGAGTGCGCTAGCACGTGTATGGCATCTTTCTTTCGTGATACTGAAAACGATGAAGGGGCAGGCAGTCGAACACAAGGAGATATCTCTGTTTGCTATGCATACTTACTGAATCAATATTACGTATCTCAGATGCGAGGACCCAGAATTGGAACCAGTCTCCGTCTCATTACGACTACCACCTTACGGTCTTCAGGACATAGAGGGTTGTATGGGCTGGTTAGAATCATTCACTAACAACTTTGTCCTTGACAAATCCAGTCGAATTGACGTCCGGTATGGTGGGTTTTGCGTCTAGTCTGCTGTCATGTTTGTGCTTTTTAAGGGCGTGTCTTTGCTGCATGTCGTGGTGTCGATAAGTGGTGAGTTGTTCTACCGCAGGGCTCTGTTGCAGATGGCGGTGCCAGCCAAGGTACAGTGCTGAGCACAGCCGAAACGTCGAGCAAGACGTCTTCTGCAAGATCGATGAACAGATCGAGCTGCGCTTTCCGGGGACGATTCCATCTCGTAATACTGTATTCCAGGACGCTTTGCTTCTTTGCGTGATCCAAGCTAGAAAGGACTTCTTGCCCAATGAGACATGACCGGTATACCTGAAGTGTGAAGTTCGAGATGCAAAGCCTTGCAACACGGTGTGCGATGTCGTAGTTCTGATAAATATCTCGTAATAGGACGTCAGCCCAGCAAAGTATGCATCCGCTTTCTTCCTGAACTCTGAGAAAATCAAGATCGCGGACGGAAGGAAGACCGTCCTTGATTGAGGAACAATCAGTCTTCTTGAATGTTTCTCGAACGTTGCGCTGAGTGTGCTGAAGTTGCTCTGTGAGAGACAAGCGCGCTAAAGATGTCGAGAAGTGCAGAATGGCTTGACGATTTCAGGATTTGGGTCTGCCGTCTTTGTGACCAGTCCGCCACATCTCCGAGGATATACCCTCGGCGCTCTGTATAAAATCACGCTTTTACTTGAGGAGAACGTCGTGGCCGCGGCTCTTGTACGGTTTGCGTGAATTATGTTTGCTTTTATGTGCTCATGACTCAATGTCGTGGCCACACAGACAACGAGGGACGCAAGAATTGGAGAATAGGCAACACTTTGCTCTACTTCGGTTCATGCATTTACCGCTGCTGAGGATCTGTTTCAAGACAGCAACAGAGAATGTGCGGACGAGTCGTGATATCAAGAAGCCTGTAATATCGCCCCGAGAGCGGCATTGCAAGGAGTGGCTGTCGGGAAAGTTGGCGGCAAACTTGACAAACACTCCGTGGTCGGGCAACGGCAGGCGCACTGTTACACGGGGGTCAGTGTCATTGTAATCAAATCGTGCGCGAGCCCATTGGCTGCGATAAGCACTATTGATTAGGCCCGGCTTCAAGCCCACATAGGTTGAGCGGCGAAGTGGTCCAACGACGAAAGCAAAGAGTAGGGCGCGATAGAGGCATCGCGGCTCTCTCTGACTCTGCAGACAGAGGCGCACGCTTTTCTTTGTCGAACCTTGACAGAGATGTTCTTCGATGCAGATCCAGGCCGGCGTTGTTCAACGAGACCCTGGAGACAGAGTTGGGGACTGGGCTTCCAGAATTCCTTGGGTTCAACAAGGCACGAACCTCAGCGCCGGGTTTCCGCTACAAAAAGGCGGAAGAAGTTTATTGGACGGATCAAGTCTGGGGATCGGTGACAAGGTGCAAGCCACTATCTCCAGCATTTGGCCCGGCAATCCTTCTGCGGCACAAAAGACCATCCTGCAAGACGAATGGCTGCGAAGGAACGAGGAACAAGGCGCAAGGAGGATACGAACAAAGGCAACAATGCTGCAGTGGCATGATGGACGCAACAGACAAAGGATAGAACCAAAACATGACGAAAATAGACACAGCATCGAGTTCACGATAAGGGTCCCAGCCTTTTAGGCCGGTCATAAGCGAAAAGCCGAGGGATAGGTCTTGGAGACGTACGTAGTCGACGGGCTTTTTAGGAGATCGAAACAGTCAAAAAGCTCAGAACGGCCGATGGCTGTGGTACACGTGTGATTGAAGACGGAATGGCAGCAGCACGGCAGAGACAGGCCTGGAATTGAGCAGCGATTGGGAAGTGGGAGCGTGTGGGAGTCGAGGGGTGTGAGGGGTTTGAGGGGTGTCGATAAAGACTGATATGGCATTGTTAGTGGTTCGGCGAGGATGCAACGATGGCGTCGTCGGCGCGGCAGGTGCGAGCGGGCGGCTGAATGAAGTACCTGTTAGGCAGGGACTCTTATCGCAGGCCGAGCTCGCGTGGTCAACACCCAAAACTGCTCGCTCTTGTGTTTCCTGCTTCAAATAACTTCCCCAGCCTTTGTCCTTGCTCCGACCTTTGCTTTCACTCTCCAATCCCGTCCCATATCTTTCCCCGATCCATTCGCTAGCCGTCTGTCTCCAGCAGCGTGCATCTATCCTTCTTGTCTCCATCTTAATCGACTTTACAAGTCAACACACATTCACAACCGTCACCATGGTGAGTCACTGCCAAACAGGCTCTTCTGCACGCACCCAACAGCCACTGACCACTGCGCGCAGCCGGATTCAGCATATCTCTCCAACACTTTGACTGTGAGGACATCTCAGAAGAAGCACAGCAATGTGCTCTTCGAGAGCTTCGCTGACCACTACCACAGCTCAAAAAGTACCTGAGCCTTGAGCAGTCGCCCAAGCGTATCATTGCTGAGTACATCTGGATCGACGGCTCCAATGGCCTGAGATCCAAGTGCAAGGTCAGTCACACAAGCAAAAAGTCGCGCGCTCGTGCGGATCAAGACCCCGCCAAGATGGTCTGCATCCAGAAACCACGCAGCGCACCGCGCGCGACTTTCGGTATATGCCTCATGCAAAATTCGTACTGACAAGGTTTGCAGACCATTGACCGCTCCGACGAGCAAGTCGCCAAGGGTCGTGTTGGTCTTGACGAGCTCCCAGAATGGAACTTTGACGGCTCGTCAACAGGCCAGGCCCCTGGCAACAACTCGGATGTCTACCTCCGCCCCGTTGCCGTCTTCGACGACCCCTTCCGCGGCAAGCCCAACGTCCTTGTCATGTGCGAGACTTGGATGTCTGACGGCAAGCCCAATGCCTTCAACTTCCGTCACGACGCTGCTCTCCTGATGGAGGCCAACGCCAAGGAAGGCTTCTGGTTTGGTCTTGAGCAGGAGTACACTCTCCTCGATGTCGACGGCTGGCCGTTCGGCTGGCCCAAGAACGGCTTCCCCGCTCCCCAGGGCCCTTACTACTGTGGTGTCGGTACCGGAAGAGTCTTCTGCCGTGATCTCGTCGAGGCTCACTACATGGCCTGCTTCTACGCCGGCATCAACATCTCGGGCACCAACGCTGAGGTCATGCCCGCCCAGTGGGAGTACCAAGTCGGTCCTTGCACTGGCATCAACCGTGAGTCGTGTCTGCTGTCAGGAAGCACATGTGTCCAATACTGACATTGCTATCTAGTTGGTGACGAGCTCTGGATGTCCCGTTTCATCCTTCACCGCGTCGCCGAAGACTTCGGTGTCAAGGTCACACTCGCCTCCAAGCCCATTCCTGGTGACTGGAACGGTGCTGGTCTCCACACCAACGTGTCAACAGAGGCCATGCGCCAAGACGGCGGCATGAAGGTGATTGAGGAGGCCATGGAGAAGCTGGCCAAGCGCCACAAGGAGCACATGGACGTGTACGGTGAGGACAACGCTCTCCGCATGACAGGCAAGCACGAGACAGCATCGATGGACAAGTTCACTTGGGGCGTGGCCGACCGCGGATCAAGTGTCCGTGTCAACCGCGCTGTGGCCGAGCAGGGCAAGGGATACTTCGAGGACCGCAGACCGGCTTCGAGTGCCGACCCTTACCAGATCACTGGTATCATTGTCGAGACTCTCTGTGGCAAGGTCGATGGAGCCAACGTTCACAAGACGGCCATGACGGCCGAGAACGTTGACCTGGATATGGTTGTGCCCATTTCCAAGCCCTAAATGGGACATTTCACGCGACCACGGCAAGCAAAAGGAAACCGGACAAACGGAAGACGCAGAGCAGAGAATTGAGAGCAGAGAACTGAATGGCGATAATTTCATACAGCAAGTGGAGAAGGGAAGACAGATGTGCTTGTTGTACACGGGACATGTTAGGTCCGTAGTACTTTTTGGTTTTTGTTGATTGTAGCGAATTGCATACTCGAGTATTTGAACCGAACATCAAGGTCATTGCCAAGTGAGAGCTAGGTTTAGATGGAGGCGGCGGGGTGGGTACGTGTTGCAGCTGGGGATGGCGCAAGCAGCGGGTAGATACGGAAGTCGAGGGTGGAGGCGGGAAGAATCGTGAGTTCTGGTTGCATGTGACGGACATGATATGCGCCGCACCTGCAGCTGCGAGCTACTGTAGAGTGCAGATTGGTATTTCTAGTGTGTAGAGAATTGGTCGGCGAGTAGAGGATGGTGCGTGTCAAAGCAGACACAGGCCTATACGACTACGAGGACGTTCCGACAAGGCAAAGGAAAGCGCCATGACGACGCCGAAGGCGACAGGCGCGAGTCTGCTCAGCAAACATTCGCAGCCGACAATCACAAACAGCAACCCTGCCCACGCCAACACCCTCACTCCTCGCAGCGTACCTTCGACGGCAAACAGAGCCGCCCCCGTCACCACGGCCCAACCACAGCATGCCTCGACCTCCAAGCCCGCAACGGGTGGTATCGCCATGACCAGCAGTTTGAGCCAGACGTCCAATTCCAGCCTCCACGCACTGTCAGCCATGTCTAACAACCTGCTGGCCGCCTCGCCGAGCAACAATCTGCTCGCCTTTGCTTCGCCCGCTGCCCTCGCCGGCCTCGACATGAGCACCCCGTCCGCTCTGCTCGATGCCGCTGCCGCTTCGCAACCCATGAACCTGACTCTGTCCGACCTGGGCATCTCCTCCCACAAGCCCAACCAAGACGAGGACCGCAGGCTGAAGCTGGACACGCTCCTCACAAAACTCCTGGGGCCTCAGCACCATCGACGCTTTGGCAGAGTCAGCGAAGAGGGCGTGAGAAGAGTTGGACGATGGGCTGGACTGGATGTCGAGGTCGAGGCCAAGAGGGAAGCGCGCAAGTTCGAGGGCAACAGGCCTGTCGCTGTGGCAGGTAAGAACAATGTCTTGATCGATTTCCAGTTCAAAGACAATCTCCCCACCCACATCGACCTTTCTTTCTCCAGTCAAGACCAGGCTGTCACCGCTCACCAACCTGCCGCCGCGAGCGTTCTACTCCAAGACCTGACGCCCCCACCTGGCGTCTCTGCCATCAACACCAAGCTCGACCGCTTCGCTGCGAATCTAGAGACTTTGGCAAGATTGGACAAACTCAGCGTCTACGATCAGCTGAACTGCTTCGAAGCAATTACCGGTGTCTATGAGAGTCTGAAAAAGCTTTACGAACACGAAAAACAAGCAGCCCGCACCATTGTTCAATCGAAGCGTGGAGATGCTGAACTGCGGGCAGAGCGACACGTCTTGTGCAAAAGAAGTGGTCGTCCTCAGATGCACGCGCGCAGGAAGATTGGCTTGAGTCTGGACTACTGGATGGAAAAGAGCAACGTGTATCCATCGCATTCTCCAGCCACCGCAAAAGACGCATCCGCTATGGACCTCGATTCCAAGCCTTCAGAGACATCACCAAAAGAGGCCGACGATGCCATTTTCGCTCTTGACATCACAGCCGAAGCCGGCACTCCCGATCCGTACTCCTCCATCCGTGTCTCGTCTTCCTGGATCGCAGACCGTATCCTCAAGTCGGCCGAAGAGACAACTGACCCCACTGACCTGCTCTCTGGTACGCAAAGTATCGATTGGCAGGACCCGGCCCCCACGTATCTCTCCGACAACAATCAGAATAACAGTGATGCTATGGCCATAGACAGCAATCCCAATGCGGGTGTCCAAAAGCTGCCCGCTGTGCGCTTCGTAGCAAGACTCAATCCGCCACTCGCCATGCCTTGGACAGCCGCTGCTGCCATCCTGCAATCTGTCGGTGCCGCCAGCATCATGTCCGACATTCCCGACATGCAACGCACCTATGAAGGATCACTTCTTCAGAAACCGTCTGATGTGCCACTGCTCAACAAACCTCTGCAGTCCTCTGGACCTGCCGCCTCGACCACCACGGATGTACTCACTCCCGATGGTGTGAATGTGCAGCACAAGAATGCGCTGTATGTGCCCAAACAGGACTTTGGCTATGTACTGACGTCCATCCCATTCGCCCATCCCCGCCAAGTGGTTGCATTGTTGCCCGTCTTGAGACAATGGGCTTATCTGGGAAGCCTGCTCAAAGGCACATTTCTCAACAAGGGAAGCAGCTCTACACTTCCAAAAGACGAAGCTCCATTCTCGCTAGCCGATCTGCTCAGCGGGACCAATATCAGCACGGGCAATGCCGTGGCAGTCGACATTTCGCTGTCCACACAACCCTCACCGACTCTGGAGTTTGTGTTCCCGGTCAGTGGCGTGGAGGGCGGGTTGGCAAGTCTCGGTGCCAGTGTCTCTGCCGATGGACATGTGGTTGTCTTGTCGCAGAATGTGGTCAAGGGCAGTCAAGAGGAGCAAGACAAGGCAGCGCAGAAGATGGCCAAGGCCCTGGAGCTCGTAGGCGACATTGGCGTCTGGGTCGAGTGGATCAGAAAAGTGTATGGAGGAGCATAGAAAAGAAAAGAGGTCAAAAGGACTTTATACACTTTCTCTTTTGAACAAACGAAAGAAACAACAAAGTATTCTTCTGAACTGTTCATCAAACAATAAAAGTCTATAATATACCCATCCATTGGTAGAAGAAAATGGAATATGTACAGAAAAAGAGTTTGCTTTCCCGGAAAGGCAGTAGAAGAATCATAGAAAAGACCTCCTCTACTCATAACGATAACAATACCCCTCAGCAAACGTATCCATCAATTCACGAAACACACGATCCTCAGCAACAAACCCAAAAGAAATAACATCGTCCAAAGTCATCTCAGCACTAGGCGGACTATTGCCGAGTGTAGACGTGCCCTTGATGATGAATTGCCTTCGATAGATGTCCAGATTCTGCCATGTGGTCCAGATGTTGTCGATCATGGCGTGGTGAAGGAAGAATAGGGGGTCAGTGGGTGAAGAGTGGAAGTCTGCGGCTGCGCCGCCCATGCCCCAGTGTCCGCCTACGAAACAGATTAGTTGGATGTTTGTTATTGTGGGAGAGGGTGTAACTGACCTCCGTGTACGCCAAAGGGGTCGCCAGAGGCATAGCCTTGCATTCTATCCTGGAAGTCTTCGAGGTATATGCTTTCCAGCACCAGCTCGGTGACATTAGAAAAAGTATTATAGCGCTGGGTGAAAAAAGGGTTAAAGTCGCGCTCCAAGCAACGAGGGTTATATTCGTAATTGCTGTTTACGTTTTTGGTGTTGGGGAGGTCCAGGGGCCCGAGGTTGAGTGTGATGTTTGAGAAAGGGCCGTGGGAGACGCAGCCGCCGCCGGTGCCTGGTGGCATGTTGACGTGTTGGGTGTAGAGGTAGGTGTCGCTGCGGTTGGGGATGTATTTGCCGTTGGAGCCCATGCTGTACTTGTCGCCGGTGAAGAGGGGTGAGTCTTGGGGTGCAGAGGCGTCTTTGGCCCAGTTCCAATAGGGTAGGGTACCGGTGTAGCCGCAGAGATTCTTCAGATCTTGCTCGTAGTGCTTGATGTAGTGTCTGTGCCATGCCAGGAAATCGGCGGTCGCGTGGATGGAAAAAGTCATATTTATATGGGTGGCCACGTACTCGTCGTGGCGAGACTTGATTCCAGGATAGTTGGCAGCCTGGTCCTTGGGCATGCGCTGGGGAGGCGTGTTCATGAGGCACGTGGCGGCATCGGTGAAGGACTTGCGATCATCCTTGGACATGTCCCTGAACTCTTTTCTGACATTCATGGTTCCCCATTGGCAAGGAGAGTTCTGGCGTGTGCCCAGGTTGTACAATTGATTGTCCCTGGCGATTTGGGTGACCTCTCCCCAGGCAGTGCCATTGTTGATCTCGGATTGCGTCCATTGGTCAATGCTGGGAGCCTGGGCAGATGCCAGAGCACCGAAGGAGGCGAGAGCAGCGATAGACGCTTTGAAATGCATGTCGGCTATGTCCTCGTGGTGTATGGGAAAGTTCAAAAGCGAGTGTGGTGGAACAGACCTCGAGCAAACGAATGCGAAGAATGATCACAAGAGATAGCGAGTGTGGTTGACGTTGAGAACCCGAGAAGTGAACCGAGCAGTCGGAGGACCTACCTATATACGTGAGGCTAGCCACCTGTTGCTCTTCTCTATTTGGCGCAGATGACGATCATTGAGGGCTGGTGGCCCACTTTCAGGGAGGTTCTGCCTTGTTGCTGCAGAAAAGCATGCATCGCATGGTGCTCTCTCGCAATTCAAGGAACGAAAAAGGCCCACCTTCTGGAAAGAGCGGCCCACGAAGCTGCAGCTCACGGGCCAAATGGTGGTTTATAGAAGATTCTTGCTGCAGTGTCAGTGATCGTGGTCGGCTCACGGTCGATGCGAGAGGCCCAATTCTCAACAGGGAAAGCTTGAACTTCAAGCAGGTGCATCGAACCGCGAGGGATGGAAGTTGTTCTGGCGTAAGAACACGAAAATAGTGATTTTTATCTCTGACGGTGGCATGGTACCTGGCGATCAATCTATTAGCCGAATAGTCAGTCGTCTCTGCCCTGCTTGCTTGGCCAAGCAATCGGTATTGGAGGACATCTTGCTCCGGCCGTTCATTGTGATCGCCTCTCTTCCAAGATATCACCTAGCGCTTCTGAGATCGGCCTGAAGACGGTGAGCAGACAGGTTGTTTTGGACGCTCAACATCAAGAGACGTGACAGTGTCTTGTTTCATCTCTCTGTCGTGTGGGGTCTGCAACGGGGCCCAGCTGCCGAGCCGCGCCTTCGCGCTTGCGAATTTCTGCTGCAAATCCCGCGAACATCAGATTGGCTGCCTGTTTCGAGAGCTACCCGCTTCGCGACCACCTGAATTAGGTTCGCGACCACGCCGGAGTGGGGCTTACCAAAACAAACAGTTTACGACTATAATAAAGCTTGTAACACTACGGTTTTACGAATCTAATCTTATGTTTTACGCGCCTTTATAATACTTTCCTCCTAAATTTCTACTACTAACTAAACATACGCGTAGCTATAGCCAACCTTAAACTAATAATGGCATAACTAACCTTAGAAGAGGCTCTTACCTTAGAGGAATCATAGCGTACTAAGCGACGGGAACACCTACGCGAGATTCCGATTAAGATAGAACTAGAGTTAAACTTAATTATTAAAGAGGATAGCGTATGCTTTACCCCCCGGTTAACTATAGTCTTACTACAAATAGACTACGGTTAGATACTACTAATACTCTACCTCTTCTAGCGGCGTTAGACTAGTCTATATACCTTAACTAATAGTAGAGGCCCTTAAGCTCTAATTATCGACTACCTTATTTTCTACTATATAATTCCCTACTACCCTACTACCTCTCCTAGTAGATTTATATATTATATGCCTACCGCTTCCCTATATTATAAGAAGGAGATGCCTATAAGTACTTTCTTACTATAGTTAGACCGTAGTTCT